>PVJI01019054.1:0-33267 GCA_004026765.1 Micronycteris hirsuta
TTTATTTTTACTTATTTTTAGAGAGAGGAGAAGGGAGGGAGACAGAGAGGGAGAGAAACAGCAATGTATGGTTGCCTCTCACATGGCCCTCACAGGGCACCTGGCCCGCAACCCAGGCATGTGCCCTGACCAGGAATCGAACCGGGACTGCCTGGTTCCCAGCCCGCGCTCAATCCACTGAGCTACACCAGCCAGGCGGTTTATGCAACTTTTTATGGCAAAACAGAATGCTTACACATTAGCCATTATAAGAAATTACATCTGTACGAGCTTCTGCAAAATTATAGATTGGATTCTAGTCAGTAATAGAATAATTTTTCCTCTACTTTCATCACTTAAAAATATCTACTACTATGTGTGTTTTTTAGAAACTCACTTTGTACAAGGCAGAATTCAGTCAAGGGCAGAACTTCTTATCTGCTTCATTTAAGTTGTAAAGGCTGAGGATCAGAACTTTGAATTGGATCTGACAAGAAATTGATAGCTGAGTACAGAAAAGAGGAGTGTTTAGTTCTGTTAGAAATCCATAGTAACTGATTTTTAGGAGCTTCTTTCTAGGTCAGCATTCTGAATATTGTTTTTCAAATAACCAGTTATATGTGTTGCTAAGGTTAAGATATTAAATGATATTAATTTGAGCATCTTTCAAATGTATTCTATACTCACTACACAGATATGAATTGATGTCCATATCCCATAATGTTTTTTTTTAATTCCCCAATGTATAGAAATTGTAAACAAGATGTGATGACATTTTGAACAAATAACCTGAGTGATAATAATTCTACTGGCAATTCCCAGATGTAATGTTACAGAAATTAACAGCTGTTCACTAGCGCTATTACAAAGATGCTATTCTCTTAAAAGCAGAAGATAATAGATAGCTAAAAACACATACATTTCAGCATTTTTTGGCTAGCCTGACACAGACAAGCAACACAAATGCCGAAACAATTGTAAAGTGAACCTTCATCAATGTCTACAGTAACCATCTGAGTAAAGAAACCAGTGTGGTCAGATGAGGTCAGAGACGAGGAGGGGAGAAGTGCAATAGAATGCTACTTGTTTAAATTCACCTTTGTCATTTATTGCTAGAATTATTGCAATTATCTTCTAATCGGCTTTTTTTTTAGTTTGCACTTTCTCCTACTTAGAATAATTTAAATTTCTTAGTTTGTCTCCCACATAAGGAAGACCTTTTACTATTAGTCACCAACTTACCTCTCCAAGTTCACAAACACCAGCAACACACGCTTTATCAACTTCCATGAAGGTCTTCAAATTTCCTATAGGGACCATACACTTCTATACTTTTGTGGTTACATGTACTCCACTGGCTTTGCTTGGAGTTGCCCTTTCTTACTCCATCTTTCATCTGCCTTTGCTCTTTAAGACTGGCTCCCACAGGAATCCACTTCTCAGTGACCTCCGGCTTGTTTTGTGTTCCTTTCCTACATTTAAATAACATCCTTTTTTTAATGATAATAATTAAAGTTATGCCTATCTAGTGAAATTTGGGTATTTGGGGAAATATTAGAATTATTTGCATTTATCTGTTGCTACATAACTGATTACCCCGAAACATAGCAGCTTAAAATAACCAGGCTTTATTTATTTCACAGTTTCTGTGGATCAGAAATTCTAGCCAAGTGATTCAGGCTCCGAGTCTCTCATGAGGCTGCAGTCAAGGTGTGGGTTTGGGGTGTCATTTTGCTGAAGGCTTGGCCTGGAGCAGAGGATTCCCTTCCAAGGTGATTCACTCAGTGTCTTGTGAAAGGAGACCTAAGCCACGGCTACAGGCAGAAGGCCTCAGTTGCTTGCCACGTGGCCCTCTCCAGAGTGATATTTTTTGAGTGTTCTTGCCCCATGGCAATTGGCTTCTCCATGAGCAAATAATCTAAGAGTGAAGCACAAATTGGAATGTTTTCTATGACCTCCACTTGAAACTCGCACTCCATCATTTCTTCAGTATAATATTGGCTACACAGGTAATCCTTCCCCATCGTGAGGGAAGTCTACACAACGGCATGAGTGCCGGAAGTTAAGGACCGTTGTGCGTTGTCTGGAAGGATGAAAAATTGACCAGCTTTAATATTACAGAAGATTATATTGGTCATTTAATTATAGAATCACCTCAATTATTGTATTTTAGTTGTGGAAGAGAGTTTCCCTGAAAAGTTTTGTCTTCAAGGAGATGCCAGTTTAAAATAAAGGGAGTCATTTTAAACATTGTTAAACTTTTATATAATATATGCACACACATGTTTGCGTATATTTCATTTTCACAACTGTATTTTTAACTTGTAAGTAGTAATATATTTAAGGGAAAGTTAAATTTCATGAAGAACAGAGCAATAAGAGGACGACCTTTTCTTACAAGTGGTCGTTTGGTTTACCTCATCCAAGGAACTTCACAGTGCTTCAGCTTTGTCACCAATATAATATAATGTAATATAATTAATTGTTCGCATATCTCATGAGACTATTGTGAGTTTATGTGGGATTGGTGATGATAAGCAGCAATAAAAAGTTAAGTGACTATGAAAAAGTAAGATGCCTTTCTTATATGGTTTGCAAACATGTCCCATAAATGGTATTTAACACTTGTAATTGCCTAGCATATCTTATATACAAATAATACTAATATATTTATTATATGACAATAATTTCAGGTGACTTTACCAAGGCACTTGTTTTTACTACCAAATTATCTCAATAAGGAGCTAGCTAGATTCACAATGCCACACGTAAAAAAATAAATTGTCTATTCAGGCTCAGTGATGAAAGGCAAGCGAACTGTGAAGAAGACTAGATATGTACACAAAATTGTTACCTGTGCATCTACAAACCACTGTACTTTCTGAAAGCCTTAAAATCTTAGTGTTAGTAATCTATTTTTGAATGTAAAATGGCAGACAAAAGGAGGCCAGGAAGATACTTACTAGGTCTCAATAAAGCAAGTTTTTAAAAATTTCCTCAAAGTTAAATTTGTGAATTCTTCCATTAAAAATAAAGTTACTGATTGATAATGTATCAGGGCACTGGAGTACCGGCAGGTAGTTTTCAAGGAAATCAGCCCTAGGTCTGTGCAACCCCTCAGCACCGTTGCTGTGTGGACTAGACTGGCTCTGTTCTCTCTGAAGTCTCACACCATCTAGAAGGAAGGTGTGGCTCTCCAAATTACCACTTCTATAAACTACTTTTGAATTTTTTCACTAAGTATAAAGTGACTTATCATTAAACATAAATTTTAATATTTTTCCACCAGTAACAATGTGTTTTCTTCTCATTTTGTTTAGAGCAAAAAGAAAGAAACCACTTGACTTACACAAAAAAATGCATTATCCTTAATCTGAGGCATTGTTGATTTAAGTCCCTCAAATGTTAGGGCTTTCTGCTTTAACCACAGTATCCCCAGTCCTTAGATGACTGGCCAGCAGTTATAACATAGATAGGGGGTGCTGTCAAAACAAATACTACAGTATGTGTTATTGGCTTAAGGGTCTTGGTGTTAGTGACAAGAAAATTGATATTAAAGAATTGAACATTTCCAAGTTAAAAAAAAAAGTGGAAAATTCAGAAACTTGAAGCTTTGAAAAATGCGACTATATTTCAATGCCCAAAAGTAAACTCTAACATTGAAAATTTGTAAAATTCTGCTTAGAGGCAGAGACAGAAATATTGTTTTCTCTTTTACTCATTATTAAAAGTCTCCAACTAGTGAACTTGATACAGAGTAAAGCTTTTTGTTGGGACAAAAATGGCTTTGGCCTGGCTGGTGTAGCTCAGCGGATTGAGCATGAGCTGGGAACCAGAGGGTCCTGGTTCGATTTCCAGTCGGGGCACATGTCTGGGTTGCAGGCCAGGTCCCCAGTGAGGGCCATGTGAGAGCCAACCATACATTGCTCTTTCTCCCTTCCTTCTCCTCTCTCTAAAAAAAAATAAATAAATAAATAATCTTTTAAAAAAATGGCTTTGGAGAAAGGGAGAGAGACCGTGCCTCTCCCAGGAAAGCTTAACAGGACAAAGAGCCCACCTGCAATGATTTTAAGAGCCTGAGAGTGAGAGTTTGCAGGAGAGAATGCAAGGTGAAGAATGCAAGGAAAGAATGGTGAAGGAGAAAATGCAAGGAAATATAGCAGATTTAAGATGTATATTCATAAAAGAACAGAATGTAATTATTGAAGCATGAAGGTGACTAAAATCAAATAGATGAGAAGCAGTAAGTGTTTTTAGAGAGTCATTCTGCCAAAAGAAGCACCAGCCAAAACTAAAGGACTATGACTTTTTGGAAATAAAACCATTTTCACATTCTCAATCTTCTACAGGAAGAAAGCAGTTCAGTTCTCAAAGAAGATGCGATGCGGTCCTTAATATTAAATACTGTTATGGTCAAGAAACATAGTGTAAAGGAAACTCCTCCTAGAATGATGAACGGAGCACCACCCCTCTTAGGGAATAAAATTGATCCTAGTCAAAAAATGGGAGGGCTACACCAATGTTTGCCAAACAGAATATCAGATTTGACATTGCTATTATATGCACACTATTCTTCTCTCTCTGTGTGAGTGCTTATTGTGTGATCCTGACCCTATTTATTCATTGTAAATAGAGTGTGTGAAGCAGATAATGTCCTTTTGTTCATAATATCAAGAGGATCCAAAAAAAGAACTATCCAGAGATTACTATCCATAATAAGGATATTAATAGACTCTGAACATCAAGCTTGAGAGATAATAGGGGCTCATTTGGATTTTTGGGTTGTATTTCTTGGACAAAGGTAAGAGGCATTTTTCATTGGTAAAGAGGGTGGACTGAATGTTTGGTAAGCAGTAGAAGGAACCCTGGTAATTTTTAAAACAGCCCGAAGATACTCTACCTTCCTTTCCTAGCCACCCGACAGAATTAGAACTCCATTTGCTTCAGACTACCATTTTACAAAGAGAGAATCAATTCTCATCAATATGTTTCAGAATATTTAAATGCTTATATGTAAATGATGTCTTCTCTAATAAGTTAATGCTTATATGTAATGATTCCACTTTCCCTGAGTCATCTTTCTCTCTTGTCTAAATGGTGAAATATGCAGATATCTTGTAGCCCTAATCTGACGCTACCTGCTCCCTGAGTAACCTTTTCTAATTTCATGGAGTCAGCTATCAACTGCACTTTGCATGAAAATTAAATTCCAGTCTAGATTTCTCTATTGAATTTTAAAATCTAATATCCAGTACCTAATAAACCCATTTCAAACCCATTATTGCTTCAAATTTAATTGATTGTTTTTTATCAGAGCAAATATGAGTGTCTTCCTGAATTTGCCCTCATTGATAGTCACTGGAAGTCAAAAACCACAGAAATCTCTTAGAATCTTTTCTCTATATCTAATTGCTCACTAAGTCATACTAATTCAGTCACATAAACATATCTAAATTGCATCCAGTTTTCTTTGTCTAAACTGTTATTAACTCTGCCATCTCATGGCTTTGTCACCCACTATAGTTTCTGACCCAAAAAACACGGAAATTTGAGACAGAAAATGAATATCAGTGATAATGATAAAATATAGCAAATTCTGTAATAGAGGTTTGCAGGCAGTAATATTGGAAAGACATCTAATATCTACCTCACTTTGAGAGATCAGGAAGCACTTCTAAGAGCATTATGCTACTCTTGTTCATCTCACAGATATTTATGTGAAATCTCTATGACAGGTCATCCCTTTGTACCAGCTAACTCTTCTGTGGACTGAGATATAACTGTGAACAAGACCAAACAGCATCTCCCTTCAGTTTTCTGAAGAAAAAGATGAGAAATTATGATGTAGACACAGTGTTGAAAAAAAAAAAAAAAAAACATTCCCTAAATAAATTGAACTATGGAATGTGACTCTGGAAATGTCATTATTGGACTATATTATGGAAGACCTTGCATAACTTTCAATAGTTTGGGACTTTATTCTTATAACAGTTGAAACCTGAAGAAAAATGATCACCTTCTGGAGGTGTTATATGGGATGGTAAGTGGATGTTCCTTGTGTTCCAGACCTTAGGAGCAAACACATCTCATTAGTTCCATTTCAGCCAGTAATGGCTTTATCTCAATGTAACATTTTAATGCATTTAGTCAAAATTAAAGTTAAAAAGCAAGATTAACCTAAAAAACTCATCTGGAATAAGACTGAGACTTACACTTTTTGCAGATAAAAATGTGCCTTGGTCAGGAATGGCCTGAATATAGAAATAAATTTTAAATGGTGCTTATGGGCCCTGACTGATGTGGCTCAGTGGATTGAGCACCAGTCTGCAAAGCAAATGGTCACAGGTTCGATTTCCAGTCAGAGCACATGCCTGGGTTGCATGCCAGGTCTCCAGGAGAGGATGTACGAGAAGCAACCACACATTGATGTTTCGCTCCCTCTCTTTCTCCCTCCCTTCCCCTCTGTCTAAAAATAAATGAATAAAATCTAAACAAAACCCAAAATATAAAATGATGACTATAGGAATCAAGAGAATAGAACAATAAAACATAATACCATTTTTTCTGTTAGTATTTTACAAATGTAATAATCCTTATATAATTTTCCAATTATATAATTTTTCCAAATAAAGATACTAAAAAAATGTGTTAGTGACCCTCACAGGGATTTTTGTGGTAAAACTAGTATAAGATAAAAAATCAATTGTTTCTTATTATACTGGACATGTCTTAAGAAAAATCACCATATTAGATGAAAACATGTGTTCATGGCCTCCATCCCTCTCTACTCAGTTATGAGTTAATAAGGTCACTGGTTGTTCACATGTCAAAATGTTGTAAGATATTTGCCATGCTTCACTATTGTTTATAAATTGGGAGATTTCTAAAAGTGGGTAGAGAAAATTGAAAAGAAGAAATAAAGAAAATGCTAATATTGAATTCACATAATCTTGAAATACGTTTTCAGTCAAGTCTCCCTTTGGTAGTAAAAGAAATAAAAAATCTCTAAGTATTTGGAAAATTTAGAGAGTTTATACAAGTTTAAGTAAACAGCTAACATTATTTGCCAATCATCTTCCTTGAACAGAAAGTAATTAAAAAAAAAACTCTAAGGGCTTATATGTATAAAATATTTAAGTCATTCAAATGAGTTGTCTTTTATATAATAAAGCCAAACTACTTGGTTGGTTATTGCTGTATTTCACACAAAAACCTTCACACAGAAGTTTATAACAACTTTATTCATAATTGCCAAAACTTGGAAACAATCAATATACCCTTATTGATTATGAACAGGTAAATTTTGGTACACCCAGAAAATGGAATATTATCTAGCAGTAGAGAAATGAGCTATCAAGTTCTGAGAAGACATGGAGAAACCTTAAATGCATGTTGCTAAGTGAAAAAAGTCCACCCGAAAATGCTACATACTGGATGATACCAACTCTGTGCCTTTCTGAAAAAAAGGCAGAACTAGCGATATAGTGGAAAGATAGTGGTTGCCATCATCATCAGGGGCTGGGGATGCAGGTGATGAATAGGTGGGGCACATAAGATTTATAAGATGAAAACATTCCTTATGACACCATAATGATGGATACAAGTTCTTATACATATAGAATGTACAATGCCTAGAGTGAATTTAAACCGTGGACTTTGGGTGATAATTACGTGTTTATGTAAGTGCTTCGTTGTAACAAATGTACCGCTCTGGTGAAGGATGTTTATAATGAGAAGACTATACATATTTTGAGGGAGAGGGTATATGGGAAATCCCTGTACCTACTCCTCAATTTTGCTGTGAAACCATAATTATTCTAAAAAGTTGAAGTTTTGATTTAAAAAAGTTTAACTGTATGGAGTACAAGTAATTTTTCTGAAATAGTTTTAAAACATTTTTATGTTAATAGTAAGAATAAAACAGTCAGCCCTGGCTAGTGTAGCTTAGCGGATTGAATGCTGACCTGCAAAGCAAAGTGTCTCCAGTTTGATTCCCAATCAAGGCACATGCCTGGGTTGTGGGCCAGGTCCCCAGTGCATGAGGCAATCACACCTTGATGTTTCTCTCCCTCTCCTTCTCCCCCCACTTCCTCTCTCTAAAATAAATAAATAAAGTCTTTAAAAAAATGCTCCAGTTAAAGGTGAGATCATATGGTGTTTGTCCCTCACCGCCTGGCTTACTTCGCTTAGCATAATGCTCTCCAGTTCCATCCATGCTGTTGCAAAGGGTATAAGCTCCTTCCTCTCTGCTGCGTAGAATTCCGTTGTGTAAATGTACCATAGTTTCTTGATCCACTCATTTGTAGATGGGCACTTAGGTTGTTTCCAGCACTTGGCTATTGAGAATTGTGCTGCTATGAACATTGGAGTGCATAGGTTCTTTTGAATTGGTGTTTCAGGGCTTTTAGGGTATAATCCCAGCAGTGGATTTGCTGGGTCAAAAGACAGTTCCATTTTTAGTTTTCTGAGGAAGTTCCATACTGTTTTCCACAGCGGTGCACCAGTCTGCATTCCCACCAACAGTGCAATAGGATTCCCTTTTCTTCACATTGTCTCCAACACTTGTCTGTTGCTTTGTTTATGATGGCCATTCTGACCGGCGTGAGGTGGTATCTCATTGTGGTTTTAACTTGCATCTCTCTGATGGCTAGTGATGCTGAGCATCTTTTCATATGTCTCTGGGCCCTCTGTATGTCCAGCTTGGAGAAGTTTCTGTTAAGTGGAACATAATCAACAAAAGAAAAATGCAAGCAAAATATAATCAGAGACATCGAAATTAAGGACAATCTAACAATAGTCGGGGGGAGGGGACTGTGGGGAAAAGGATTTTCAGGAACTACTATAAAGGACACATGGACAAAACCAAGGGGGAGGGTGGAAACAAGGGAGGGAGGTGGATTTGGATGCGGTGGAGGAAGGGGAGGGGAGAAAATGCAGATAACTATAATTGAACAATAATAAAGTAATTAAAAAAAGAAAAAACACTCAAAAATATTTCATCTTTAAATATTTTTAAAATATTATTTCTTTCTTAGTACTTTAGAGATAATGAGGAAAGGAAGAACTGGGAGTCATTGCTTAACAGATACAGAGTTTTGTTTGAGGTACAAAAAAGTTTGGGTAATAGTAAAGATGGTTACACAACATTATGAATATGATTAATGCCACTGAATTGTACACTTAAAAATGGTTAAAATGGCAAATTTTATATTATATATATATTTTTTGGCACACTATTAATAAAAATTTTAAATAATGAAATAAATGTTATTTCCTTCCTATTTTACTTTGATAATTAATAAAATTTGGTCACTTCTCATAGAAGATGATTAAATATCTTAGAGCTGAAAAAATAAAGAAAAATAAAATGAAGTATATTTTAACCATTCACATAACATTTTAATGAGCGTGAGACAATACTAACCTTTAAGGCATAAATCAAATGGAAATATTGCATAGATCCCGAGCATTTAGGAGAGCAAAGCAAAATTCAGCAGTTACACATTTCAAATTGAACATTATTTTTAAGAATTATCCTCTCAAAAAAAAAATTATTGGGATGGCCCTGGCTGGTGTAGCTCAGTGGATTGAGCGTGGGCTAGGAACCAAAGGGTTGCCGGTTCGATTCCCAGTCAGGGCACATGCCTGGGTTGCAGGCCAGGTCCCCAGTGAGGGCCATGTGAGAGGCAACCACACATTGCTGTTTCTCTCCCTCTCTGTCTCCCTCCCTTCTCCTCTCTCTAAAAAAAAAAAAAAAAAAAATTATAAAAAAAAAAAAAAGGAATTATCCTCTCGACACTAGGCTAAGGAAAGTAGGTAGAGAGAGTCTCCAAGGAACAGTTTTTATTAGCATGAGACAAGCTGGAGAAAATATGTTATATGTGGATCTTTATATTTGTACACACTATGTTCTACAAATCTAGTTCTACCTGATGTGCCCCAAGGTAAAAAATCAAACAAACAAAATAAATATACACACATGTACACAACAAATACATAAACACATAAAACAAAAATAAGAGCAAAAAGAGCCAAAGGACAACATATAATGAAATCCTTTATAATATGGTTGTTCTTGATATTCTTTGTTTTCACTTACACCCCAGTGTTCTTTTCAACTCTCCAGATAACTAAATAAGGTTTTTAAGTTCTTCTTTTGTAAAATATAGGTTCTGTTTCTATTGCTTCCATTTGTGTCTGTCTCAAGGGACAGCCAGAGAGCAGGAAACAGATTTTCAGCTTTGACTTTCCTCCGCCCGAAGAAAATGTACAATACATGAAAGATGTAAGGTGAAAACTCTGCTTGTATATTAACATTAAATAATGATAATCCATTAATTTATTGCAAATGTGTTTAATTTTATATTATATATTTACGTACTATATTTATGAATTTATATTTTGTATTTTTAAATGTTATTAGTGTAGTTAATCATTACTCACACGTAGAAGATCGATCACATAAGGAATTATGAAACCTATATTTCTGGGAGCACACACACCCAGAAAAACAGCTACTGGTGTATTTGGAGCTTTAGCCACAAGTGTGTGGGTTACCATTCCTTATGCCTGTGCTTCCTAGCGTATATGTGATTGACTGAAATGAAACAGGCTTTGCCTAATTTGTTGTCATACATGACATCCTAATTGTTAAAGCTAAAAATTCAATAAATTCAATATTCTGCTTCTGATATTTTGCCATTTTTTACAATTCCATTGACTCAGTATATAATCAAATAAAATCAAAGTCACTGCTTATATAGCTATGACCTTAACCAACAAAATTGGAGAACTGGTGAAAGATGCCAACAAATATGTCTGGCTGATTTTCATTGAGCTGGTAATATGTGTTGTTATGTTGTTGCATCCCTTGGTACACTGGCTTCTGTTCTTCACTTATTACTGTAGGACCCTAACTTTCTGTCAAATTTTTCATATAATTTCTGGAATTCAACAGAGGTTTAAATCTGCTTGTAAGAAAGTACACTAACTTCTTTCCTGTTCATGGAGTGCTCTCTCTGATTAGTACAAATGCGTCCCCAGAGTTTCATTCTTCCGTTATTAAGAGGGGAAACACTTTTCTGTGTGTGCTGGCCTCAGCTTTCTCAGATCTTACTGATGAATCAAACTGTGGGCTCAGAGACACTCTGAGTGTGAGATTCACAGTGCTGTGTTTAGAATCACAGCCTTTGATGGGTGACTTATTTTTATTCTGCCAGCTTTTTGACCTACCACTTTCTCTCCTAGGAAGACTTTCCTTCTAGGTGTTTGAAGAAGTTCTAGTCAACTTCTGGATGGCTGACTCAATAAATCTTCAAGATGTGACTAGGCACTTTAGATTTGTTTTGATGGACACAGCTGGGGTTGTCTACAACATATAGTTGAGGTGTTGGATTTGTTAGATGAAAATGATGATCATTCTTTCAAATAAATATATTGCAATTTATCCTTTTTCACATATGTCCTTTTTTAATTGAGAAATAGTCTCTCTCCTGAGTGTAACCAGAACTGACTGGCTTTGTCTTATGATTTTTTACCTACACTTAGTTTTATTTTAGAATACCTCACTTATATTTAATTATTTTTTCTCTTGGAGCATTTTATATAATATATAAGCATTTCAGATATAACCCTTGCTAATAAACAAAAGAATGACTGCCCACGTTTTTTTAAAGATTTTATTTATTTATTTTTAGACAGAAGGGAAGGGAGGGAGAAATAGAGAGAGAGAAACATTACTGTGTGGTTGCCTCTCACGTGGCCCCCACTGGAGACCTGGCCTGAAACCTAGGCATGTGCCCTGACTGGGAATCGAACTGGCGACCCTCTGGTTTACAGCACGAGTTCAATCCACTGAGCTACGCCAGCCAGGGCTGACTGCCCACATTTTAAATTAATTTAGATCATCACATAATAGCTCAATTTACACATAGATAATATGTTGCTAACAGCAAGTGGATATATAATTAAAATATAATAGTATTGTTTGGGATTTAAACTTCATGCTATTATTAAGTTTTGCCAATGATATGTCAGTAATAACATAATGCATAATGGTGTATAATAACTGGCATTTCAGGAAGTAAAAAGAGCCTGATTTATAACATTTACCAATTTCCATGGTATAAATAGTCCCACAGCAACTGATTTCAAGCTACCAATATGATGTCACTTAACACACAGTTGGGAAGAAATGTACAAAATCAGCTCTCTCACTAGGTGGTGCAAGGCAGTGCGACGCTGCTGCAGAATACAATTGTTTGTTTTTACACATCTTACAATAAGTGTTTGTGTAGTTTCCACTTCCAAACTAGTGCTTTTTTTTTAACCTTGAAATATAACTCAGTATATTTTAAGGGCTAGTGTTATGTAATAGCCTTAAAATGTCAATCACTAGGAGCTAGCAACTGCAGATAAGATTCCTGTATCCTGAATAGCAAAGATTAATATTTCTATGAACATAATAAGCAAAAATAATGAGATGAAACTATGTGAAACCCCATGGATGGGGTTATTCCTTAAAAGTCAATCCCAACTATTTTCCTTAAGACAATTAAAAATGACCTAGATTAAAATTACATTTCTTAGAAGACAATTTAATATTGAACTCAGTTACCAGAGAGAAAAATTTAACTATGTTTACTAAAATCTCGAAAAGATCATAATTCATGAAATTCTGGCTTTTATTTTTGCAAAATATATTTATTTCAATTTTATTTTTAAGTGTAATTTTTCAAATATTTCTGTTAGAAGATCAAAATACATGAGATAAAGCAATAAACTAGAAACTATTACTTTGTAACCCTATCTCACTCACTTCTTTCAATCAGTATGATAAGATATATTTGTTAAGGTATCAACGAAAGACATGCTGATACCCCAAAATAATGCTGATTCATAAATTCTGTGATAGGATCATAATCTCCCAGGCTTAGAAAAGGCCTTTCATTTATTTTACCTACTTAATTCATAGTTTTTAAAAGTCAACAAAAACATCTTTAGTTTAAAACACTTCATTGACTGACAATTTTTATTTTATCTTTGTATAGTTCTGAATGTCATAGCCCTCATTACACAAATAAAGAGACATACATGCACACACCAGATAGAAATTTATATTTGTATTTCTTATGTCTAGGACAGTATACACACAACACACTAAAATAGGTGTTCATATGTTGCCTTTGCTTTGTTCTTTAGTTTATCCACTGGAACAACATAGAACAATGTTATCCTTAATTTGAATCCTCCAAATATTGAAAACAGCTAAATAGTATTATTTTCCCTCACCTGTCTAAACCCACTCTCTTCAACTATTAGTCACAAAAAATAGTTTTGCATTCTTTAATATCTTGATTACTGTCCTCTGAATGTTTTCAATTTTTGATATTATTTTTAATTATTTGTTTTCAGAACTGAAAATAATTCCCCAGAGTTCTCTTGCTACTGGGGATTAGAAAAAGACATATATCTTATATGTTATAGACAATTTCTAGCAATTCTGCTTAAGGAAACTAATGGTCTTCAATGTATATTTTAAATCCTTATCACACAAGTACACACACAGAAACACACAGCACATAAAAAGTTTATATTTGTATGTTTTATTTCTAGGTCAGTATGCACAGTATACCCTTTTCTTGTGGCAACTGGGACTCTGTAAAATAAAAATACCCATAGAATCTAATCAACGATAGTGAAGCTTGGTACAACAAAATAAAAAATAAAAAAAATAAAAAAAAAAACTAGAGTAGAGTGTTCTTTCCCCTACATCCCTCTGTTTTTTCAATAATGCTCTCTCAAAAAGGAATTCTTCAAAATCCTTCCCAAAGAAGGTCAAGCATATTTTAAACAACTGCAGCTATACTCAGGATTTCCATTACACAAGAAAGTAAACAAATTGATGACTTCACCTCCTCTCTCTTAACTGGCAATGTTATCACTGACTGCTTACTTCCATACAGGAAGCTACTTTTAAATGGCTGTCTGTAATTTACAAGAGATTATAAAACAGACCTACACAAAATACTGGTCATTGGTATAACATAATATACATATCATATTTCAAAAGATCAAAATCATGTTATCATCCTCTTCTTTTTTCCTTTCCCCCCTTTGGCTCTGCCAATGTGTGGTCAAAGGGACAAGGTCCTGCTCCCTCTTGCCCACCTTTCTCCCTTGAGATTATTACCTCTACTCTACTATTACACACCTGCTCTACGTCTCTCTCTATTCTGTGTTCTATCTGGCCATGAATATCAACCTTCTACCTATCTAGCTTTAACACTATTGAAGTCATACAGGATACTGTAATAATTCCCTCGGGTGTGGGTGTGAGTGTACATAAGAAAAAATGATTGACCACTGACTTCTTAGTAAGGTTCTGTGGGAGATCATTCAAGTCAAAGAGCATATCTAAAGGTCCCATGGACAAAAACAATGGAAGGGAGAAAATTGAATGTGGAGGTGGGGGATGGGTAGGGCAGGGGAGAGTAATGGGGGGATGGGGACAACTGTAATTGAACAACAATAAAAAAGTTAAAAACTAATATGCACTAAAGATATTAGGAAAAAGTGAAAAAAAGAATCTTTGAAGACAGTGTTTGGAAACTTCCTATATTCTTTTTTCTACATGAGGCTTTCTGTTTAATATATGAACAATATTAAGTGTGAGTTTTCCATTAGCTAAGTCAATAATATGTATGCAAAACCAAAATTATAAGATTTACACATTATTGCTAAAAGAGTTTAAATTTGAAATAAAAATTTCAGTTGTTTTGATTACATTATTAATCCAGGATTTCCTGACTGAAAAAGTGACCCTCTGTCATTGACCCTTACTTGTGCCTTAGAGAAAAAGTTCATTGATAAAAGACTTTGTCTTCCACATGTTCTGGAGATGTGTGCTTTCTCTTTCTATCAGTACTCAGCCAATATCTAATTCAAAAATGTCTGTTTAATTTATACCATAAATTAAATTATACAAGAGGTGAAAGCAGTGTTCTTTTGTTTACTAATTTCACTCTATGTAAAGATGAGAGTAAAAATGTAGAGATCAGAATATATTTTGATAAGTGTTCCTGGCACAATTCAGGTGACAACAGTTTTATTAGGTTTTAAATTTTTTTATTAGGAATTTTTTCTTTATATTCTACTACTGTGTGTAGCCAGTTCTCTGCACAGACACTGGATAGATATCTTTTGAAAACTATGAATTTCAAGAGGAAGATTAAAGACTTGAATTCTGAAAACATTCAGTGAAATGGTGTGCTTCTAATTCTTCTTGAATCCCACGCCTGTGTTTCTCCTGACGCTTTATTGCAGTTTTTGTTCCTTGACTGTCCGTGCATTCTCTGTCCTATCTTCTCTCTTCACTGCTACCTGACATATTGATTATAAGTTTCAGTCTCTTTCTTTCCCAAATCCCTAGGTTGACAGTTCTCACTGTGACCCAGAGTAAGCTACACATTGCCTATATCTTCTGTGTCTTCTGTCACAAGGCCCAGCTCCCGCTTTTGTACATGCACCAGTAATCTGCCCTGATTGAAGATGAACCAAAAGAGAGTGTTTGAGAATGACTATGGAAAGGAGCAGGAAAATGACCCTGCCTATCCTGCCTATGGTTGTGATGCACAGTTATAATACTTGCCTTGCTAATGTTTTGACTATTTTCGTGTCTCAACTTTTGTACAAAATCTCACAATTGATTAAAAGCAATACGGAAGAAGTGAGACCATTAGGAAGAATCATACATGACAGTATTCTTACTTCAACTTTGAGTTATGTCATAGGTAAATATTCAAGAAGTCATTAAAAGAATATCTAGAATATAATTGAGTGTTTTACCATATACTGGTTTGGGGCAAAAAGTAGGTTTACAGTTATCGGTATGTGAAACATAGAGTCTTCTTTTATATTATTATTTATTAATTATTGTATTATTCTCCACATGAACAATTGTAAACCTACTTTGGCCCCACCTTCCATTGATGTTCTGGGATGTGATCCACCTTTTAATAGATCTGAGACTAATACAGCCTTTGGCTAAAAAAGAAATTAAATATAAAAAACTGAATTTGTAAACTGAAGAAAAGTCAGTGTTCTCCCTTCTTTATTTGCAGAGGAGCACTAGTAAGAAATATGCACTAAAGATTTACCTTCTGCCTTAATTTTTTTTCCAACATGATCTTTTAACCTCAGTTGTTTAATGTGGTAATTTTTACTAAAGTAATTCAATTGTTAGAATGTGCAATCTGGAGGTTTATTTGTTTTTCTTTCAACAGACTAAACAACCCTACATAGGCAATAGAATTACCTTTACCATCACTTCACTGGTTTTCAAACTTAGAAAAATGTTTTAAACCATAATAGTAAAATGTGGTAAAGAAACCAATGCAAAAAGTCAAATCAGTTCTAACATATGCCAAAAATATCATATTCTTTGAGCCAATGCAACTGAAGCAGACCACAATAACCTGTTGGGGTTAGAAAAGTTCATGCCAAAAATGGATGATTTCCCTAGAGCCAATCAAAATGATGGAAATGTTGGTGCAAAATCACAGCTGAGCAGGTTTAGTCCTCTCTTCACTAGCTGCAGATGGCATGTAATTTAGGAATGCCCATTTGGTGAAATTTACCAGTTCCTCTAGAGATCACACATATGGGTTTGCATTTAAAAAGCAATTGTACCACCAATAGCTTTTTAAACAACAGATGTAAGTATTGACAGTAAAAGGATGTCCAAAAAGCAAAGTATGTCCACATAAGAGAAAAGAGAGCATGTGTTATACTTGACAATACTTCAAGTGGCCTTTTAACTTTTAAAAAAGGACAGAAAATAATTATGAAATCAATGCATATAATGTTTGCCAACCCATAAATTAGAGATGAGATTCTGTCTTCACACAATGTTACTTTCTGGTATTTTACCCTTTTTTTCCCCTTAATATATTCCAAATGCACTCTTCAATGCCCTAAGAATACAGAAGTGCCTTAAGAAGAGTTTGAGATCTGTGAGTTAACCTGCGCTCTCTTCTCTCCACTGCACTTTTTGTTTTGTTTGCTTTTTACAGGAGATTCACAATGGTTCTATGCAAACTCCATCATCATTTAAAAATTGAATGCACTTGCCTAAGCATACACAGAGGGGGTTATTTTTGTTTGCATATGTGTACTAGTTAGTAAAGGATGTTAGTTATAAGTTGTGAGGTTTCCAACTGCCTGTCCTTTATTGCTTCCTTTAAAGAAGGAAATTAATTATGTGAAATTGCCTTGCTAGTAAAGTGATTCCAGATTGGAATAGCAGCATTGACCTAATCTAGCAGTAAAACAGGCAATCACATTCTCAGTGAACACTCAGAGAAATATTTGATTTCAGGAATGTGCCGGACCAAAGTTTCCCTGGAGAAACACACGCATAATTTCTATTCTTGTATTCAGACAGTAGTTTTGTGGACTTCTCCTGTATAGTGCAGATTCTCTTTGTTTTTACTGAAGGATAAGCCTTTGTACCTCACAGTACAATCACATATGGAAGGAAGCTATAGCGACAAGGTTAGATTTGGACATCAGGTTTTTGACACTGATTGTTTCTTGATTGAATAAAATATGATGTTACCTTTTCTCATTCTCTGATGCAATAATGCACTGGAATACTAATAGCTATGCAAATGGTGACATTAACAGGAAGATTCCATTTTTCTGGCTTCTTACAACTAGCATCAAGTGAAAAATTGTGGGTGATTGGATTGCTTTTGTTTGAAGATGCAAAAATGGGCAAGGTGCTATCCCAGGAAGCAAAAGAGAAAGAAATTTCTTGTATAAAGGGATGAACAGATTCAGGTTAGCATTCAACTATTTATGATACCACTAAATGAGTGTAGTAAGGATGCAGAATATGGAATGCCCATAAAGTAAATATTCAAACAAGAGAACTGTTGTTTTCATGCATCTTCTTCCATATTCAGCTTTATTTTGTACTGGATATTTACAAAGAAACTGCAACATTGCTCAAGCTGTATTAAATTTGTGTATTAAATTAATTCAAGTGTTTTCTTATTTCACAGAACAGACGATTTTAGCAGTATAAATGCTTGTATATATTACATACATAACCATAAATGCAATTGATTATTGAATTCCACAGTGTGCTAACTGCTCCTGTGCAGTTAGATAAAGGGCTCTGATTTTAGAAGTTTAAAATATGAGAAAACAAAGAAAGTAAACAAGGGTTTTGCTTTAGATGTGAAATTATCAATTGTTTTCATTAGGTATGGAATAATTTATGAGTAATGTCTTACATACAAGAATGCACATGAAAGCCAGTTTTGGAAGAAGAAAATGTCTACAGAGAGGCAGACAAATTGATTATTCCAGGCATACAAAAAATGCCAAAGGTGAAGCACAGAGACTAATTGCATGAGCAGTTGAGGAGGAGACACGGTGGTGAGAATAGCTATAATACAGTTGTTTCATTGTGCTCCATATGCTGCAAGGGGCTTGGTGGAGCATTTGAAGATCTGATTTTTCCTATACTTTGATTATTCTGGGCTCTCTCCATTGCTTAGAGTCAGGCTGTCAAAAAATACCCTAAAGTGAATATATCCGTTTTTGTACTTTACACTTCAAACCTGGCATTTCAGGAATAGGCAGAACAAATATTTGCTACCAATCCCCTTTCTTTACCCTCCTCCCCCCACCACATACACATACTAGATTTGGTTTGCAGGCTGGCACTCAGTACACGGAGCCACACCAGCCAGGGCGACATACACACATTAGGAACACAGAGACTGTTTGGAAATCATTTCGAACAGAGAGAATTGAAGGGGAAAGTCAAATAATGTAGGTAGGTGCTGGTATGTACCCATGAGAAGAGATTATGCACCCACCTACCATGGGGAACGGGTGACCGTGGCTCAGGAGAGCAGAGTATAAGGGAAGAATGGTACAGGGCAGCCGTGTGGATTTCGTCTGCTCCTTGATGGGGAACAAGGAGGAGCCTCTCTTTTTTGTGCCTGAATGTGGCCTTATTTTCTCATATCCTTTCAACTGAGATAAGGAAATGATGAGATGTTCAGACATCCCCCCTCCCTAGGTCACATAAAAACCTCAAAACCTAGGTGACTTTCTACAGGGAAGTTAGGAAGGTGCCATTGATCAAATTTATCCTGAAACAGCTGGGGAAATTCTCAGCCAATTGAATTTATGATATTAAGTATTTCATTACCACATAAAATGGCTCATTAAAAATTTTACTAAAGTTAGAGGAACAAAACAAGGTTAGATTTTTGTATATCTAAGTGCATGAATGGAGAATTTATACTCGCTATATAAATTAATCAACAAATAGTGTTT
Organism: Micronycteris hirsuta; assembly: GCA_004026765.1. NCBI lineage: Eukaryota > Metazoa > Chordata > Mammalia > Chiroptera > Phyllostomidae > Micronycteris > Micronycteris hirsuta. The sequence continues at coordinate 19,336 of PVJI01019054.1, forward strand.
TGGAAAATAGCCATGATTTCTGACTGAGATTTATTTGTGGAGATAAAATTGGTGTACATAAGGCAATTAGTGAACAAAATCCATGATGGTGTGTATGGTACATGATACTACAGTGTGTGACGTACACCACTAATACTGTGAACATTTGGAAAAGGTCACAGATGGAAGAGGTCACAGATGGCTTCTTGGAAGTTCTGGGAAAAAATGGCTATATCCTGATTTTTTTTTTTAATGTGTATTTGAAGATGGAAAAGAGACATAAAAAGGATAGCAGAGGGACTAAATTGTAGTCAGCCTGAAGAAGAGTAGCATGCCTTCTATTGAACACTGTATCACCAATACTTAGTCTAAGTCTGACATATGATAGACAATCAAATTGAATTATTGATTGATATTAAAATATGATCATTATACATTCTAAGTGCAATGGAGTAGCTCAAGGTTTCCCAATATCTTCACTACTAACATCTTGGACCAAATAATATTTGTGTGTGCAGCTGTCTTGTGCATTATAGCAAACTTAGAATTATCTCTAGGCTCCATCCACTAAATGCAAGTAGCAACTAAATGTCTCCCCGAAGTCAGGATAATGCAGAATGACATTGCCAAATGGCCCTTGGGAGGCAAAACTGCCACCTCGTTGAGAACTACTAAACTGGCCTGAATGCAATCTAGAAAGCAAATGAGGAAATGAAGTATGATGGGTAGAGTAACTGAATACATTTTATAGGTACAGGCTTACATGTTTTATTTGATGAGTCATGGTGTTGTTTTCCTAAATGTGACTCCATTTATTGAGTTCATAGTCTGTCAGGGCATTTTATTAAGGCTTTATACTAATTAGTTAAACTGTGGGGTAGGTATTACTATCTTTGTTTTGCAAACAATGAGATGCCAAAGTGACACAGTTAAGATTTGAACCCAAACCTGTCTAACTAAAGAATCGTTTTCAACATTAGGCTATACTGTTCTTCTGTAGTTGTGTAAGTTTATGGCATAATCAAATTCTTAAAAAATATATTTACACAGATATGCTCTGGCTGGTGTGACTCAGTGTATTGAACACCAGTCTATGAACCAAAGAGTCTCAGGTTTGATTTCTAGTCAGGACACATACCTGGGTTGTGGGCCAGGCCCCCAGTAAGGGGTGTGTGAGAGACAACCACACACTGGTGTTTCTCTCCCTCACTTTCTCCCTCTCATTCTCTAAAAATAAATAAATAAATCTTTACAAAATAATATATTTACATACATATGTATGCATATCTATGGAGAGATAGATGATATATAGGTGGATATATATGTACATACATACATACATAGATAAACATAGTTCTTCCATGTCTTGTGACATAGAATACATTGATTACTTTGCAGATGAGTTTATCTGGAATGAGAGATGTATTTCAATTATTACCTGAGCCATATTAATCTTGCTTTATTCAATTTGAGTACAGTGTTGACTAACACTTCTATTAGTTCCAGTTTGCTTGATTTCACACCCCATAAAAGTTAATTCTGCCTGTGCCTACTCAGGCAAAGTGGAGATGAAGTGATTATTGCGGTATCATAAGGAGCAAACACACATTCAGTTATTGAAGAAAGGTAGCCTGATAATCCTGAACTATTGAGATTGGCTTTCTACCTTCAGTTTATAATATTAAAAGACAGAAAAATGTTCATTGACCCTTGTGACCCTTACTTTGTATTATATTTACTTCAGCAAAAGAAAGGAGGGTAAAATTAAAGAGTACTTTTGACCCTACTTTACAACCAATCTTCAAGTAACACAAGTCTAAAACTCCATTTAAAATGCAAAATAAAGAGGTTGTGAGAAATAAAAATGTTTGGAAGTCTTTCGAATTGTGTAACACTGTTCTCCTCCTGCTGCTGCATTGAGCAAGATGGCTGCTGACTCCTTCAGTTACTCCGGAGAAAATGCACTCAAGGTCCTCAGGTCTCCAAGGTCGGACAGTTTAGTCTTTTGTTGCAGAGTGACCATAATACCTTTTGTGTATGTGTGTGTGTGTACATGACACAATTACTTTTCACATTAGAAAGTAACAAAATGGTACTGGGCACTGCACTACCCAGCCTGAGTTCAGAGGTCTCAGTTACACTGTCCTTGAATTCCTTTACTTAATTCTCCAGCTTTGTCCCTTCAAGCAGTGAATGTGATCAGGATCTGTTTCAAATTCCCAAAATTTCCACCTTATTTATCATTTCTGCTAATGTTTGCCTATTAATCTAAACTGGTTATCATGATGGCAATATTGTATCACCTCTTTTTCCATAGTGGTAGTACTGTGGAGGTTAAGAGTATGATCTTCAATCCTATGGTGGTTTTACCCTCATTCTAAGTGTATCTTTCAGCAAGTTATGGAAGCTCTGATCTTCAGCTTTACTCATCGATGCAAATAAAGTAATAATAATAAAAACTACATAGGGATATTGTGAAGAATAAATAGCTGAACAATGACAAAGTGCTTAAAACAGTGCCTGGTATATTGTAAGCCTTTACATATCTTTGACATTTTATATTATAATATTAGAGAAATAGAAGATGTGATTGTCCAACCACTATGCTGTGTACCTGAAACTAATACAAAATAATATTGAATGTAAATGGTAATTTAAGAAAAATGTTAATTAAAAATTTTAAAAATTTAAATAAATCAAAGGAAATCTAGGGCAGATATACATAGACAACTAAAAGGCTGCAAGGAAAAACATTTTACATTATAAAATTACTAAGCTTCAGGCTATACAGTATTGCCTTTTCTCTCTATTTCAACAAGTGTAAGCAAAACCATTTTATAAACTTTAAATGTTATTAAAGTTGACTCAAAAATACCAATTATTTTTAATACCCTTTAAAGTGTTAACACTTAAAGTTCATTTTTTTAAATAAACACTTTAGTGGCATAAATATACCTACTTTATATTCTCCCAAATGCCTTCAAATGATGTATTTTTAGGTAAAGTGAATAATATATGTATTTTGAAACAAACAGTTGAGCAAAACAGAACCAGAGACACGGAAATAAAGAACAAACTGACAGTGACCTAGGCGGGGGCGGAGGGGATAACAAGGAAAGAAAGGGAAGGTCAAGTCAAGGACCCGTGGGCAAGGACAGCGGGGGGTGGGGAAAGGATTGGACGTGGGAGGTGGGCGTGGCTAGGGCTGGGGAGAGCAATGGGCAGAAAATGGGATCCACTGTAATTGAACAATAAAACAAATTAAAAAATAAACTGTTTTTATTAACCGTTTCTTTTTTATTCAACTCACAGTTTTTCTAAATTCCATTTATGAAGCACAACTTACAGCCCTTTTTGTTTTTGTAGAAAATTTACCATGGTTACTGATTTTTATTAAAACAGAGAAAAATTTTCTAATTCATGAAATGAATACAAGAGAAGCTTTCATAGTGCATAGGAATTCAGGTACTAAGTAATTCCAACTCAATGCTTGATTATCGTTGGAACACCTTTTCTTCTCTTCCACAGTTTTTACACTGTCCATTCTTTTTCATTCTACTTTAAATTTAAAACTTTTTTGAAATAGAGAAAAATTTAAATAATAGTGAATTAAACAAATAGGTTCTTAGATTCAGTACTTAACATTTTATCAATCTTTTTTATTGTTGTTCAAGTACAATTATCTCCATTTTCCCCCTACCACTCCCTCCTACCCCCTCCCACCTCCCCACCCTCAATCTTACCCCCTTTGGCTTTATCCATGTGTCCTTTATACATGTTACTGAAAACACTTCCCCTTTTTGTGGCAGTGATTTCCACACGTGTGTAAACACGCAGTCCTGAGAATTTACATGTTTTGAGCACAGCTCCGTGTGATTCCTGTGTGAGCAAGTGTGGATCATGTCTGTGGGATGGGAATTCTCTAATAGGAATTTGGCAAAGGTGTATCTTAAAAAATTCTGGCTTGCTGATTTCTGAATATTGCTTTAACCTGGTCGTGTCTGCCACTGGATCTGAATCAACATCCCAATGCCTTGCTATGAGTAATCCTACCTGTTCTGCTTAATTCCATGAATAATCAATCCAAAGTAAATGTGGCTTAATGCCTCTAATAAAACCCCGGCTAAACAACCCACGAGGTCTTTCTCCCCAAGATGGGTGATGGTGGAGGAGACCCGTGGCCGCCAGATTTCTTCCCCCCGCGTGTCTCAGTGTGAGATGTATACACGCAGTTGGTTACGGTCACCCCGGGTTTCGGCTGGGACGAGATCCCCACGGCAGATGGCAGCCCAACGAGGGGCATCTGAGGCTACGAGCCAGACCGGAAACTACCCATTCTAAGGAGAGAGAATCCACGCTTGCGCGCATCGGCCCTGGTTAGTGAGTAGGGTCCCTCGACCACAGAGTCATTCCAGAATGGGGAAGGGAAGAATATCGGTACGAAAAACGTTTTTGGCCATGATAATTTAAAGAACGGGAACCGTACAGATCCAGAGGAGTGGATTGTACCACTAATTATTTATAAAGTTTGCCTTTGTTAACAAAAGCCCTTTGTGTGCAACTCGGCCGCGTCACCAGGCCGCGTTTGATGCAGGGCAGGGAAAAGGATTAGGCTCCCAGGGGTGGCGAGCCGCTCGGCAAGCTCATCCTGGCAGGCGGCGGCGGGAAAAGCGGCGGCCGCTTCCTCCCTCGCTTTGGAGCGGGCTGGGGCTAACAAAGGCCCATGATCACCCTGCTTTCGCCGTATGGGGCGCGGACTCCCCACCAGGCTCCCGGCGCCCGACGCACAGCCCAGGCCCGCAAGCTGCACACACTCGCTAGCAGCCGGGGGCGCCGGCTGAGAAAACTAAGGAATCCGCCAGCACTTCCCATTTAAATCAGTCAGTAGCAAAAAAGATCTCACTCCATGATTTGCCCGGGACCCTGCCTGCCAAGAGAGGCGCAGCTCGGCTCCACGGGGAACAAAAAAAAAAGGCTAAAACCTACCACGTGTTAGGCAGCCCCCTGCCTACAATTAAGATGGCCACCGCGAGCTAAAACTACAAAAATGGAGGCCATTATCTAATGACATCACAAGGACGTGCCTCCGAGAAGGCTGAAAAAAAAGCCCAGCGTCGGCTTTTCTCCATAGCAACGGCCTGCGCTTTTTCCCCTCATTATCCCCTCCCACCTCACCTCTGGTTATTGTCAGCTTGTTCTTAATTTCAATGTCTCTGGTTATATTTTTCTTGCTTGCTTGTTTTGTTGATTAGGTTCCACTTAACTATGTTTCTTTAAACTTTCAAAAATAAAGTCTAGATATCTTAACATTTAATCCTCAGTACACATTATATTCAAAATATAATCAAATTGAATTTAATTACATTCTCTCTGACTTCCTTGTGACAGAACAATTTCACTGTTTTTTAAACAATATATTGAATTTTATTATTATTTTAATTGTATTTTCCAGACCATTTATCCCCCTTATACCCTGTTCAACATCCACCAACCCTAAAACCCCAAAATCATCATATTCTCCATGTCCATGAGTCCTTTTTCTTTTTTGTTCAATCTCTCCTTCTCTTAATCACCCCTTGCCTCAGCTGCCAGCCTGCTCTCTATGAGTCTATTTCTATTTTGCTTGTTAGTTCATTAGGTTCCACGTATGAGTGAAATCATATGGTATTTGTCCTTCTCTGACTGGTTTATTTCACTCAGCATAGTGTTCTTCAGGTTTATCCATGCTGTCACAAAAGATACAATTTTCTTATTTTTTATGGCTGAATAGTATTCCATTGTGTAAATATACCATAATGAATTCAGGAAAGTAGGAATATACAAAATTAAAAAAATCAGAAAGAGAAACTATTAAAACAATCCCATTTACAATTGTTTCAAAAAGAATAAAATATCTGGGAATAAATTTATCCAAAGATGTAAAAGACTTGTACTTGGAAAATTATAAGACACTGACAAAAGAAAGTGAAGAAGATACAAAAAAGGAGAAGCACATACCATGTTCATGGATAGGAAAGATTAACATCATTAAAATGTCCATACTAGCTGAAGCAATCTATAGATTCAAAGCAAAACCTATCAAGATACCAATGACAGATTTCATAGAACTAGAACAAATATTTCAAAAATGTACATGGAACCACAGGGATCCAAATAGCAGCAACAATCTTGAGAATAAACAAAATTGGAAGTATCACACTGCTTAAATTCAGGCTGTGCTATAAGACCATAGTAATCAAAGCAACATATTTGTCTTAAGAACAGACACATAGGTTAATGGAACAAAATAGACAGCCCTAAAATAAACTCACACTTTTATAGTCAATTAATATTTGACAGAGTAAGCAAGCACATACAATGTCTATTCAATAAATGTTTATTCAATATGTGGTGTTGGGAAAATTGGACAGATGCATGCAAAAAAAATGAAACTAGACTAACTTCTCATGACACATAAGAATAAATTCAAAATTGATTAACGACTTAAATGTCAGACCTGAAATCATAAAAATCCCAGAAGAAAATATAGGCAGTAAAATTTCAGACATTGCTTGTAGCAATATTTTTTCTGATCTATCTCTTCAGGAAAGGGAAACAAGGAAAAACAAACAAATGATACTGCGTCAAACTAAAAAGTGTTTGCACAGCAAAGGAAACCATCAATAAAATAAAAAGACAGCCAGCTGAATGGAAGAACACATTCTCCAATACATCTGATAAGAGATTAACATCCAAAATTTATAAAGAATTTATAAACTCAACACCAAAAAGACAAACAACCCAATTAAAAAATGGACAAAGGGCCTGAACAGACACTGCTCAAAAGAGGACATAAAGATGACCAATAGACATATGAAAAGATGATCATCACTAATCATCAGAGAAATGTAAATTAAAACCACAATGAGATATCACCTCACACCTGTCAGATGGTTATCATCAATAAATCAACAAGTATTGGTGGGGATATGGAGAAAAGGGAAACCTTTTGCACTGTTGTAAGGAATGCAGATTATGCTGCCACTGTGAAAAGCAGCATGAAGTTACCTCAAAAATTAAAAAATGGAACTGTCTTATGAACCAGTGATTCCATTTCTGGGAATTTTCTGAAAAAATTCAAAAAAATCTAAGCACCCTTATAATTCATCACATCATTATTTACAATAGCCAAGATTTGAAAGCAGCCCAAGTGTCTATCAGTAGATGAGTGGTTAAGGAGTATCATATAGTAGCCCATATGCTGGATTTGTCTGATTGATTACTTGTGACTTCATTGAATCTTCATTTTAGCTCTAGAATTTTCTATAAAGTTAATGTTAGTTTTTATATCTTGATTTAAATTAATTTTTTGGTAAGACTATCTCACACATTCTTCTGGGTCCTTCTTATGGTATGTATCTGGAGGCACATGATTAGTTGATGCTAAATGTGATCACTCAGTTACAGTTGTCACCATAAGATCTCTCTTGAGAAGACTTCTATTTTCTTTGCAAGTAACAAGTAACCTATGGGATGATATTTTTCACTGTACAAATATTATTTAAAGATCTCTTTTGGAATAAATTATTTCATTGCATATTTTTAAATTATTTTCTACTTCTATCACTTCTGCATTTGCTGATATTCTTTTATAAGTATATATTTCCCTGATACTCTGTAGTAAACTTAATTTACTCATTGAAAAAAAGGATAGAATAAATATTTAATTCTTTTAGTTTAAATACTAATTTTCAAAATTGATGTAATAGCTACAACTCCCATAGTGATTATTTTTATTTTTTGATTATATTTATGTCATAATTTATTCACATATATTATACATTATATTTCAAGTATTATAGTTTATGTTATATTTATATTACATGATATACTATATTTTCTTTTTATATTTTGTTAATAATTTTAGCCTTTGCTGTATCAGAATTTTTTAATATATTTTATTAATTATGCTATTACATTGTCCCAATTTTTCCCTTCCCTTTATCTCTCTCTGCCCTGTAGCCTCTCACCCTGCAGCATCCCCTCTCCCTTTAGTTCATGTACAAGAGTTGTCCATCTAAGTTCTTTGGCTTCTCCATTTCTTATACTCTTCTTAACATCTTCCTGTCTATTTTGTACCTACCAATCATGCTTCTTATTCCCTGTACCGTTTCCCTCCAGTATCCCCTTTCCTCTCCCCACTGATAACCCTCCATGTGATCCCCATTTCTGTAATCCTATTCCTGTTCTAGTTGTTTGCATAGTTTTAGTTTTTGTTTTTTAGGTTCAGCTGTTGGTAGCTGTGAGTTTGTTATTTTACTGTTCATAGTTTTTGATCTTCTATTTCTTAGATAACTCCCTTTAACATTTCATCTAATTAGGGCTCTATAATGATGAACTCCTTTAACTTCACCTTATCTGTGAAGAACTTTATCTGCCCTTCCATTCTAAATGATAGCTTTACTGGATAGAGTAATATTGAATGTAGGTGCTTGCCTTTCATGACTTCAAATACTTCTCCAGCCCCTTCTCACCTGTAAGTTTTCTTTTGAGAAATCAGCTGACAGTCTTATGGGAACCCCTTTGTAGGTAATTCTCTCCTTTTCTCTTGCTGCTTTTAAGATTCTCTCCTTATCTTTAATCTTGGGCTATGTAATTATGATGTGCCTTGCTGTGTGCTTCCTTGGGTCCAACTTCTTTAGGACTCTCTTAGCTTCCTGGACTTCCTGGAAATCTATTTCCTTTGCCATATTGGGGAAGTTCTCCTTCATTATTTGTTCAAATACGTTTTTAACTTCTTGCTCTTCCTATTCTCCTTCTGGCACCCCTATGATTAGGATGTTGGAATGTTTAAAGTTGTCCTGGAGGTTCCTAAGCCTCTCCTCATTTTTTTGAATTCTTCTTTCTTCATTCTGTTCCATTTCAATGTTTATTTCTTCCTTTTGTTCCAAATCATTGATATGAGTCCCAATTTCCTTCCCTTTACTGTTGATTCCCTGTATATTTTCTTTATTTCACTTTGTACAGCTTTCATTTCCTACTTCATTTTGTGACTAAACTCAATCACTTCTGTGAGCATCTCGATTACCAGTGTTTTGAACTCTACATCTGATAGGTTGTCTATCTTCTCATAGCTTAGTTCGTTTTCTGGATTTTGATCTGTTCTTTCCTTTGGGCCCTATTTCTTGGTCTTGGTGGACTTGTTACATTGTAAGGGGTGGGGCCTTAGATATTCACCAGGGTGGGGCAATCCTCTTCCCTGTGTTGTGGTGCTGTCTTTGGAGGAGGGGCCAGAGAAGGAACAATGCTGCTTGCTCAGCTCTCATCCCACTTTTTGTTACTTCCCTTGCTTCCCACAAGCAGATTATGCCCTTTCAGGTGCTGATTCTCAGGTGGGTGGGTTTGTGTACAATCTAGGACCCTGTGGGCCTCTCCAAAGGCCTGTGATATTGGGAGTTTCTCCCACCTTTGCAACCCCCACAGTTTTTACAACCAGAGGTTTTTGAGTCCTTGGTTTTCCCTCACTGAAACCCTGCCTTTCATGGTATGTTATTCCCTAGTTGTTCCCTCTGGCATATCCATGTGAGAAAGTGGGAGCACCCAATCTACCAGTCCCTATCTCCCCCGAGCAGTCTACTGCCTTGCTTCACGTCCTCTCTGCCCGACTGCCCATCTCTGCCCCTCTTACCAGTTTGGATGAATGTTCTTTATCTCCTTGGTTGTCAGAGTTCCATGTAGTTTGATTTTCTGGCACTTCTTAACCAGAAGTTGTTTTTTTGTTTTTAAATTAGTTGTTATCCTTCTTTTGGTTGTGCAAGGAAGTGAAGTGTTTCTACTTATGCTTCCATTGGCCAGAACTGTAGCAGAATTTAGTATAACATATATCCTTATAGTCTTAAAGTTCTCAAGAAAATAAAATTTGTGATTTTCACCTATCTATTATGTATCTTATCATCATGTCTCTGGTTTCTATGACCAAAGATGCCCATGATATACCCTTTATCAAAATGTACTTGTTGCTTTGCTTTACTCTTGTGTTTTGAGTTTATATAGAGCTAGTAAAGTAGAACATCGTATGTGCATGTTGTTAACTTTTTCTATGTTTTCAACTATTTCCTCCATACTGATGACTTTGTAAAATGAAAATCCCCTGAATCCCTATAAATTCTATGTTACCTCCACAATCAGTTTCTCTTCCTACATTGTTTATTTGCTAAAGTTGTCACCATAACCTTTCTAGTTACTGCATATCTCTTAAATGTAGTTCTTTTGAAGGTTCAAGTTTACTCAACAGATGTTTATAGAGGATCCATTTTGTTCAAGAGTCACTTTTCTAAGTACCTGGGACAGAAGAGTGGAGAAAAGAAAAGAGAAGAAAAGAAAATCCCCTTTCCTTTAAAAAGGAAAGATTCTAGTAATGAGATTTGTCAATAAACACAAGTATTTTGTTAAAATGGTACTAGGTATAGGCTTCAGTGACAAGGTGAGAATGAAGCCAAGACTTTAAATAACTGAAGGGCTAGGTTGATATTTAGAAGAAAAAGTACAATATGCCTGAAAACATGGTAAGGGGATAGCGAAGTAGTACTTAAGAACACAAAAGTAAAAAGCAAATTCATCTTGTAAATTCTTATGGGGTCTTTGGGTTTTGGGGTTTTTGTTGTTTTTTTTTTTTTTCTGAGTAACACTTGGAGTTATTTGCAAGTTATGATTTCAAGGGATTGCTTGGGGTTGAGTTGAGAATAATTACTTAAAGGGGGAAACCTAGGAGCAGAAAGACATGTTAGGAGACTATAAAGTAACTTGGGCTAGTTACAGTGGTGTTTTGGTTGGTGGTAGTTTACTGGAAACCATGTGGAATGAAAGGTGTATGCATACTTTGAAAAGAATGTCAACAGATTGCCTCACATATTGAATGAGTTTGAAAGAAAAAAAGAAAATTCAAGGATGCTTCTATTGTTAGAGCCTGAGCAACTGAATGGACAGACTTGGGCATCAAGTTGGAATCAACGAAGATGCAGGAAGTTGTAAATGGATCCTTTTGTTTGGTTTTGTTTCATTCTAGTCATGGAGATCAGAGTTTGAATTTTGGATATGTTGAGTTTAAGATATCAATTGCACATTGCAAGTGGATATATCAAGGAAGAAGTTGGATATATGGAATTAAAGTTCAGGGAGAGAAATCTGGGCTAGAGATGCAAATTTAGGAATCATTTGTAGATTTATTAAACCCATAATACCACAAAAGACCACTAAAAATACATATAAGTAGAAAATAGAAATGATCCAAAGACTGAATTCTGGGATTTTCCAAAATTAAGAATTTATGGAGAAAAGTGGAAGTCAGCAAATAATGCTGCAGGATCAATTATTGTCAAAAAGAAAACCAAGAAAGTCCCAGGATACGAGTGAAGAAGTACACTGATGAGAAAGGAGTGAACAATTACGTGAAATGCTGCTCACAGGCATACAACTGACCATTATCTTCAACAACCTGAAAGTCAGCCTTAGGTTCAACAAAAATAGCAATGTCATAAGAATGAGAGAAGGGAGCAGAAGCCTAATTTGAATGGTCTTTGGTGAGAATGGGAGATTCAGAAACAAATTATAAACCAGTTGTTCAAGAAATTTCCTTGTAAATAAGAAAAAATAGAGCAATAGTTGGTGGGGAGAATGAAATCAAGCAAAATGTGTTTGAGTGTGCGTGGGTGTGTGTTTATGTGTTTATGAATAATAACATAATTGTTTGCTAATTGCAATGATCAACAGAGAGCCAACCATTGATGATTCAAAATAGTGACAAAAATTGCCTGAAGTCTTGAGAAGATGAAAATTGGTGCAAAAATGAAGGAATTGGCTTCCATGGGAAAACAGAGGGATTGTCTATGGTGGCCTTGGAGTAGGCAGAATAAGTGGGTACATGTTCTATTTTTTCTTTTGATTGCTCCGATTTTCTCATAAAATAGGAAGCAATGTTATTAGATTTGCAAAAGTGCTTTGATATCCGTAGAGATCTGTTTGTCATTACAATTTCTTATAAGGACAATGACCTCACCAATTTATTTGTTATTTGAACATGTCACACATATGTTCCAGATGGACATTTTCAAAAGCCTTTCATGATCATCTTTGGTATGAAGTATAAACTCATAACAGAGCACTCAAGGTCATCCAGTATAATTCAATTTGAATACCACATTCTAGTTCACTCTTCCACATTCTATAATCTGTTCACTGGGTATTCTCCCAATATCCAATTAATCTATAAAATGTCAATCACATGTAACTTTGCTCTTAGTGTTTCTTATTCTACAACTTCCTCATTTCTACTCATTTAATCTAGTGAATGTCTAGTTTGAATGGTATATCCTTCAAAACAGGAAAGTGTTCCCCATCCCCTTGGGAAGAATTCTCTCAGACAAAAGTAGCATACTAGTGAGAAGGCACATTTCAAAACTGGGCCTTGGATAAAATCCTGTGTGAATATTTAAGCTTCAGTTTTCTTATCCATTTAAAAAGAAATGGTGATAATAATATATACCAAATATTTTAAAAATTAAATGGATTAAAATATCTTACTCTAAACAAAGTATGTCTCTCTTTACCTTTCTTAGTACTTCTATGGTAACTTATCATAGAGGGTGAGGCAAAACCCTCTACACTGTGAACAATGTAGGTTTACATTGTTCATATGAAAACTAATATAGTAATAAATAAATAATATGAGAATAAACTATTTTGTCTACTCATAGTTGTAAACCTACTTTTGCCTCACCCTATATTTTTAAGATCTTCTTCTATTAGTTGTATTTTTATTTTATACAGTATCTAGCATATTTCTTTAAAACTCAATAATTGTTTTGCATTTTGTAGTAACTTGAATAGTAAAAGGGTGTCCTAACAATCAACACTATCCTTATAAAGAAATTAATATGAGCCAGACACTGTGTTATATGTGCATTATATCCTGAACAGTACCACTTTTAGTTTCACAGTAGCCTAATGAAATAGGCATAATCATACAAATGAAAAAATGTAACTCAGATAATTTAAATAAATTGCCCAAATTTACACAGTTTGTGAGAGTTTGAAGTAGATTGGCACATATACCCTTCTAATTTCAAAGCCTTAATAAACTATCTCTAATTATATATCTTATATTTGAATTAGAGAAACTTTCGAATGAGAAAAAATAAGTGAGTATTTTGGGACATATTACATAACAAATTTCAAATACATTCATTATGCTTATTTACTTCTAGCCCAAATGATTAGCTTAGCAAAATTAATATATATAGATATTCTTTTGCTTAAAATAAAAAAATAATGCAAACTCAATATTCGAAAGCTATACTACACAAGAAAAACTAAATTTTAAATGTGTAGGGCAGAGAGAACAAGGCAACATTTATAACTTCGTCTCATAAATGAGATACAAAGGCACCAAGCCAATAATAGCAAAAAATATAATTTTGAAAGCATATAAATATTTGTTAGAAACCCTCATTTGGTGTGCTAGTTTGATATAAATATTTTTTTCCCTAAAATGTTTCCTTAAGAACGACCAGATCTGTTTTTGAAACATTGCCACCCACATTCTTCCGTACGGTTTTTCCTGCCAGTGTTTTTAGTGAGCTTCTGCTTTGTGCCATTTTGCTTTTGGTCACCATGTAGACATTAAATAGATAATATATTTTACATGTACCTATATATCACAAGACATATATGACACAGAATACATAACTTCAGAAAAGAGGATTTTAAATCAAAGTGTAATTGAGGAATGCTTGCCATATGCAGGACATTGGAATTCATTGCTAGTTACCAAGTTTCTAAGCAAAATGAAATAAGACCCCACAGAATCTAGATAATTAATATAATTACCACACTTGGAAAGCATGCAAAATTATCACTTCTCTTGAAGGAAGTCATTTATTTCATTGGAAAAATATTTGTCTTGGAATAACTCTTTCA
>PVJI01019055.1:0-31838 GCA_004026765.1 Micronycteris hirsuta
GAGACATTTTTCGAGAGAGGAAAAGTCTCCCGAGAGGAATGTTATACTTCTGGAAGGTAGACCAGTGTACCGTTTGCACAGCAGCGGGCGGAGGGGGGCTCTCCCTGTAGGGAGAGACTGCAAGGCATTGGGAGGCAAGGGATCGAGAGCTTGAGTCCCCGCTCAGCTCAGCCACTGTTGGGGGGCCGGTTTCTTCACCTCGGTAGCCTTGGCTTTCTGTTCTGACCCTCAGGATCAAGGTGGGCTTCCAGAGCGGCGATGTAGGCGTGTCGTAAGGGCCATGTGCAGAGGGCAGCCAACTGTCCTGATTTGCTGGAGCTGCGTTTTCCCACAATGTGGGACTTCCGGGGCCCACATCAGGAAAGTCTCAGGCAAGCTGGGACCTCTGGTCACCCTGCACTTAAATCAAATCAGGGGTCCGCACACTTACAGAGACTCATTCGGCCAGCCGCCTGTTTATAAATAAAGTTTTATTAGAACTCAGCCAAACATATTGATTCATGACATATTACAATCGCTGTGTTCACTTGATGAAAACAGAGTGGAGAATTTGCAACAGAGACCACGTGGCCGGCAAATCCTAATGTATTTACTGCCTGGCCCTTTAAGAGAAGTCTGCTGGCCCCACACTTTAAATGACAGAGCTGCCCTGCAGCGTCGACACAGGGGCAGGCAGAGAGGGCAGGAGGATGTTACTGTGTCACCAGCAAGACGTTTGCTGGTCCACACAGCAGCAGAAAAGTGTGTCGCCTTCGGCTTGCCAAGCCCGCCCCAGCCCTCCAGGGCAGGGCCTCACCCTGGGCTCTGTGGAGGGGTATCTGGGAAAATTCAAGCTGCCCTCCAGTGGGGTGGCAGCAGGAAGTGGCCTCTGAAACCCAACACTGCTCAGTACCCATCCCCAAAACGCATGACAAACACGGCCACCGTGGGACAACAGCGGTGGGGCGAGGGCAGGGGCTCAGGTCTTCCCTGGGCTCGGGGGAGAGAGGCTGCAGCAGCCAGGAGGAAGGGGAGACCACGGAGTGGCTGCCCTCGGGCCTGTGAGAGTGGCCAGGGGCCCTGCCCTAGAGGTCCCTCCCCCGGGGGGCTTCGATGAAGCCCAGACGTGTGACCTGAGCCTGGTGCGCAGCGGTGGCCAGGAGGGCAGTGGCGGGAGCAGGGAGACATGGTCCTGCTCCGACGGTTGGGCGGGGTGGGGCTAAGGGAGGAAGCTGTGCAGGGTGAGGTCGTCCCCTTCGCGGTCCTCCCCGGACCCTTCCTTCAGGCCTGGCTTCTTGGTGGCACGCAGGCTGCCGTTGGCGGTGGCCACACGCCCCTCGTCCCCCTCGGGCAGCAGGGCCGAGATGCAGACCATCTCCGTGGGCGAGTAGTTGCGCACGGGGTACGTGTGGTTCTTGCGGGAGAGGCGGACGGCCAGCACCACGGTGCACACCAGGAAGGTGGTGGCCACCAGGGCCAGGACGAGGATGGCCAGCAGGCAGTGCTTCACCGGGATGTAGTCCAGGCCGCCGGTGGGGCCGGAGGACACAGGGCTCCGGGGGGAGAGAGCCCGGCTGTTTTTCTGTTTGGTGAAGCCATCAGACGAACTGCTGACTGCCATGGCGGTGCCCCCAGGGGGATCAGAGAGCACAAGACGGGCTGTGGTTAGGTCCCATGTGGTAGCAGGTCCTGTGGATGGGGCCTTTGTGGTGGCTGGGTCCTTGGGCAGGGCCTCTGTGGCAGTTAGCGTTGTGGTTAGGGCCTCTGTGGCTGCAGGTTGTGTGGTCAGGGCCTCTGTGGCCGCAGGTTGTGTGGACAGTGCCTCAGTGGCTGTAGGTTGTGTGGTCAGGGCCTCCGTGGCCGCTGGTTGTGTGGTCAGGGCCTCCGTGGCTGCTGGTTGTGTGGTCAGAGCCTCTGTGGCCGCAGGTTGTGTGGACAGTGCCTCCGTGGCCGCTGGTTGTGTGGTCAGGGCCTCCGTGGCCGAGGGTTGTGTGGTCAGGGCCTTTGTGGAAGCTGGCCCCATGAACAGGGCCTTCATGGAAGCCAGCTCTGTGGATGGAGCCACCTGTGTGGATGGAGCCTCCATGATGGGAGGGATTGAAGTGACCAGCTCTTTGGGCAGAGAGACCGGTGTGATGGGAATCCCCACTGTCACAAATTCCGTGCTGAGGTCCCTGATGGCTGCCCCTCCTGTACCTGGGCCAGTAGAGATGCCTCTGGCCACCCCCAGAGTGGCTGTCTCAGGAGTACCAGGCCCTGCAGAACCTTTCACAGCCTGGAGGTTAGGGCTCAGGGTCACAGCCTCTGAGTCATCATTTTCAAGCATTTCTGGAGGGTCTGTGTTATAAGACGAATCATATGTGTCAAAGTCTTCGTCCTCAAGGTCCACCTGCCTCCGGCCTCGGTCAAGCAGGTGGCCTGGGGCCTCTTTGGCTCCATCCTCCCAGGTGTCCCATGGCTGGAGGCTGCTGCCAGGGCCCAACAAGGTCAGCAGTAGGAGGAGTTGCAGAGGCATGGCACCTGGGGGGAGACACAGACAGAGGGATCATCAGGACAGCTTGACCCCTGGGCTTGCTGAGCACCCTCGACTGCATTTCTGCATGGCCACAGCTGGGTGTGCATCTGGTCTGAGCAGACATGTGGCTTTCGGCACCCTCGCGACCAAGCCCGTGCCCGGTGCACAGCAGGCCCTACGCAAATAGCAGCTGCGGCTATTGTCAACACGAGTAAGTCCGCGTGGGGGAGCTTCCACCTCCTCTCCACGGTGCGCAGAAACCACTAGCCTCCCTCCCATTTTTTTTTTTTAAGATTTTATTTATTTATTTTCAGAGAGAGGAGAAGGGAGGGAGAAAGAGCAATGTATGGTTGCCTCTCACATGGCCCCCACTGGGGACCTGGCCTGCAACCCAGGCATGTGCCCCGACTGGGAATCGAACCGGGACCCTCTGGTTCCCAGCCCGTGCTCAATCCACTGATGAAAGCTTTTCATTTGTGGGCAAGACAATCCACTGGGGGGCAAGGTAGAAAACATCAGATCTTCTAGTTCTGTGAACTTTTATGTCACCCCTTCTCAATGTTTAGGTTTGTATACACTTGTAATATAACGTGAATAGAGCAGTACCTGTGTACAATTTATAAATAGATCCATAGACTCATCCACCGAATGCGCCCACGAGCAAAAGATTCTGGAGACCACAGGTCTTCAGGGTAAAGCTGCCTGTTTGGCCCCCGAGGCCTCTTGGGGTCTGATCCTGGTCCCTCTACTCCGCTTCCCCCAGTCTTGGCTCCCGCCCCATGCAGCCCTGGCCTGTCCCTCAGATGCTCAGTTTTTCTCCTGTCTCAGCGTCTCGGCTGGGTCTGGTGCCCCTTGGCTACGTCCTCACGTCCACAATGGGGACTGCAGCCCCCACCTCAGGGGCTGTTGTGAAGTTGAAGTGAGGTGATCCTGCGAAGCCCTTACTACTGTGTTCCCACAAGCTCCAGCGAAGGGCAGCTACTTCAGTTCTTTCAGAAACCCTGTCCTGTAAGTCCCGCGGGGCCCAGAGCCACCTGCTGCTCTCTCTGGGGCCAGAGAAAAACCTTCTCGGACCAGCGCTTCCCTCGGGGAGCTGACAGTCACCTTGTTGGCCTGTGGGTAGGTCACTGTCCAGTCTGGTACTGCCTTCACCCCCAGACCAGGTGGCCTAAAAGGGCAGTGCCTGTCCTCTGGGCCAGCTCCCTGGTCTTTCTTCTTGGCATTGTGACCGCCTGTGCTTCCTTGTTTTCTCTCTCCCTACACTTCCCGGCCCTGGCTGGTGTTTGTGCGACTCAGAATCTTGCCTTAGAGAATCTCCTGAGGGGAGACAGCTATGTTCCAGGGCAGGCTTCGGGTATTTCTGGGTCCCTGGACATAAGACCCTCCCACAGTGTGCCATCCCGCCACAGCGCCTGGGGCAGAGTGGGCCGGGATGATTTCCAGTACCTTCCCTGCGGAGCAAGGAGCAGTTGCTTAGCACCCCATGAGTACCTGTAACTTACTCATAGTTCCTCAGCTCAGCTTCCAGCCTCCACCTGACCTCCTTCACCTGTTGGTAAGAATTATGTTGGTTTCTAAAATGCCAGTCTGAGCATATCTTAAAATAATTTCTTAGATCAAACTTCATGATCTTTGCACCAGACACAGCTGGCCCTTGCAATTACCAGTATCCTCATTTTACTGAAGAGAGATGAGGCTCAGAGAGGTGAAGCAATTTGCCCAAAGACGCACAGCAGGTGAGTGGCAGAGATCAGATTTGAACCCAGGGAGGATATGGGAAGGCTGTGTGGGGAGACCTAACCTAGCTGTGGGGGCAGATGGGGCAAAGGCTGGGCAGAGAGCGTAGCTTGCTGTGTTTGTGGCTAGGGTTGGGAACCCAGTTGGGAGGGGGAGGGCAGAGTAGGAATACGGAGGAACTTGAAGGCCACAGCTTCTAGAAAGGCCAGTTCCCTATGTACTGGGCGCCATGCAGGGCACAGGGTTGGGGGCACAAACTACAGGGTCCATCGGAAAGGTGTTTGAGTCATGGCTGAGCCTCTTACATGCTGGATGACCTTCACACAGATCTTTGCCTTTCTGAGCCTCGGTTTTCTCATCTGTAAAATGGGAACAAAAAACAGGCCCTGCCTCATAGGGCTGTTGAGAGAATTCAGTAAGATGATGTGGATTCAAAAGTTCCAGGCTCACAGTAGGTGCTTAATAAATGTGTCACACACACATGCATGTGCATGCACACACACACACACGTTCTTTACCCCCTTGACCTGCCTTCCAGAGGTGGAGTTCCTACTTGGGGGAAGAGTGTATGGCCTAACCTTGGCCCCACTTTCCTCAGGGCAGAGGAATTTAGGAAGAGGCCACCAGCTCAGAACCTTGCTTCCTAATTATGAAAAGACTCACCCCTGCCCCCCTCAGGCAGTTCTCAGTTCCTGGAAGGCTGGGCTGTCATCACTTCCTGGAGGCGGAGTGAGAAGGGGGCAAACACTCAAGGCCCAACCCACCAGCTCCGGGGTGGGGAGAGGCATTTGAGAGAGCCAGGGTCCCTTTCTGCAGGCTGGGGGCTGGAAGGATACCATGGAGGGGCTGGGGTCTGTTCCCAAGGTGGACCCTCAACTCTGCTCCCATCCCCACCATCCCCTACGTGCAGAGGTGGGGGGCACCCCTTAGCAGCGGTGTGACCTGGGCAGGTCACTTCACGGTCTCTGAGCCTCAGTTTCCTCACCTGTAGAATAGGCACAGTTGTTTCAAAGAATGGTCTCAAGAATGGGATCAGATGCTGCAGGGAAGGTCCCCAAGGCTGGCATCCACTGGGAGTATTTTGTTTGGGGGGCTCTCTCTGGGCCTGTGGGCAGAGGAGCAGAGGAAAGGTACGCCCAGGGAGGGTACAGAGATGGCAACCTCCCCCTCCTCCACGAAGAGTTAGGGAAGCTTCAGGGTCCTGTGTGAGGGCCGAGGCCACCCCCGCCTGTTGAGGTAACAGATGAGTGCACTGGGCCCTGGCCTGGTGGCTCAGTGGGTTGGAGCATCATCCCGTGCACTGAATGGTTGTGGGTTCGGTTCCCAGTCAGGGCACATGCCTAGGTTGCAGGTTCCATCCCTGCTCTCAGGTGTGCACAGGAGGCACCCAATCGATGTTCCTCTCTCACTTCAATGTTCCTCTCCCTCCCTCACTTTCCTCTCTCTCTAAAGTCAGTGGACATGTCCTCAGGTGAGGATTCTTGACAAGGTAAGCCCACATCTCCCTGCCTGCACCATGTAGGGCAACCATCTTGTCCTGGATATCCCTGACATGAGCGCTAGAAATCCCTGGTCCTGGTCCCCATGCCTCTCAGTTCCAGGCAAGCTGGGGCGGCTGGTCACCCCACCCTGGGGCCTGCTGTCCCGTCCCACCGGCTTCAAGAGGAAGGGGCTGCACCAGGCTGAGGCTGGGCCAGCCCCAGCCCACGGAACAGGAAGAAAACCGGCTCCCAGAGGTTCTGAGGGTCCGAGCGGCCACACAGGGAGCAAGGAGGGGGCAGAGCACAAGCGCTGGGTGCGAAAGGAAGGACAGAAACTCAAAGGCATGCTGAAATAGAGTTAGTGCAATACAACAAAAGCTGTATTACGAAGCCCTCGCTGTGGGCGGGGGTTGGGAGGGCTCTGTAATCCTCTCATCGTCCGAGGGGACCTCCTCCCTCCTCGCTCCACCCTGGCTGGGGGGATGCCCATTACGCAGATTAGGAAAGCGAGGCTCCGAGCCACCTGTCTGTCTACAGCTGGCAGGAAGACAGCCACTTACCACAGGAGGGGCTGGGTGGGGCTCTGAGAACGGGGCAAAGAGCTGCCACATCTTTTTTGTCTCCTACTTACCTAAGGGAGGAGGTCAGACCCTGCCTGTTTCCTATCTTTCGCTCTAAAATCAGGCGGGGCTCAGCGGGGTGGGGAGCCTGCTGGGGGGCCCACACCCGAGGCCCAGGGGCCCGCACTGTGCAGCTGCCCTGGGCTCAGGAAAGACGCCCATGGGACTCCTAGACACTTCGGACCTCCCATTCAGAATCTTGGACCCAAGCAGTCCCAATGTTCAAGTTCTTGGAACCTTAGGATCGGTGTGGGCTGAGCAGCTTGGAGAGAGGGGAAGGCTCCGAATCCACAAGTCGGTCAAACCGAGACCCCGGTGACCCCCCACCCCACCCCCAATCCCGGTGCGGGTCTAAGTCTCCACAGACAGGACAGGGGCTGGCCCAACTTGGGATCAAATCCAGTATCAAACCAGTCCAGTCTCAGCCCTGTCGTTTACAGGTTGTGTGGCCTTGAACTCACCTCTCTGAGCCCCCGACTCCTGGCTGGAACACGGGGACACCGGGAGCCCTTGCACCACGTGGGGCTCGCGGTGGAAGTGACCAGGTCCAGGTCGCCTGTTTAGCACATAGTAAATGCTCAATAAAGGCCAGCTCTTGTCATTGTCACTCTGCATTTAGGGCCACATCCCCAAAAAGTCCCCAACCCCCGGACAGCATTGACACATGTCTGACATTGTCCATCAGCGAGGGCCAGGAGGAAGCCCTGGGCGCAGGGGGCAGCCTCCGCCTCCTCGGGCTTGTAAACCACACACAGGTCCAGCACAAATAACACCCCTTTTTTATTACATCGTAAGCATGTAACTCTGTAACATAACAATATCACACTCAAGCACACCATGACATTTTAGGTGACATGTTCAAATTCACACTACAAAGTAGCACGCCCGTGTTATTACCCGCCCTCAAGCAGGCCTTACTCCTGCCAGACCCTGTGGGCGTCTGCGGAGCGTTGATCCCATGCCAGGCCCTGGTCTAAGAGCTCTACATGAACCGCTAGCTCACGGGGCCCCAAAACCCAAAGCAGCTGCTTGTCCCCTCTGAGCCTCGGTTTTTTCATTGCTCAGAAGGGGGCACGGGGTTCTCAGAAGGTTCCCGGCCCTCTGACGGCCCTGCTCTGGCCTGGCCTAGGTTCCCGGGAGGCATGGCCAGGAGCCTGGCAGCCCAGCCCTCCCCACATCCGGGTTTCGCTCTCCCCAGGCTGCTGGTCAAGCCTGGTGAGGTGGCATTTACCACTCAGGGTGCAGCCAGCCGAGGCAACCCCCTGAGGAAGCCACTCCTGGGGCCTGAGGCCAGGGAGCTACTTCCTGAGCTCCCTGCCCAGGGACTTTTGAGAGGCTTGGCCTGGGAAACTCGAAGTCAGAGGCAGGAGGGGGAAGAGAGCAAGAGAGTTCGGGAAGGAAGGAGAATCCCAGGTAACGGGGGCCCTGACCCTCGTCTATGGTGTGCGTGTGTGTAGGAGGGCACTGCTTTGGCCACCAGTGCGCCCCCACCCCGTTTTCCTTTATGTCCCTAAAGCACCCCGGTACAAATTAAGAATATTCTAATTATTGGGGGGTTTTGATAGCAATAGTATCCTAATTCTAATATTTTAATCATTGGCTATGAACACATCATTTCCTCGATCTTATTATAAACAAAAAAGTGCAACAAGTCCTGGCCAGGTGGCTCTGTTGGTTGCAGCATCATCCAGTACACTAGAAGTCTGCAGCCACGGATCAAGGTTTCTCTCTCACATCAATGTCCGCGCCCCCCCCCTCCCCCCCGTCTACAACCAAGACACATACCCTCGGGTGAGGATTAAAAAAATAAACAAACATACAATAAAAATGAACACGCAGGAAGGAGGCAGCTTTGGAAACAGTATTTTCATGGACAAACCCTGCAGCCCTCCTTGAGCTGCCGGGCCCAGCCCCAGCTCTGCGCCTGAGCAGATCCCTTCACCGCTTTGGGCCCCGGTGTCCTACCCGTGAAGGGGGGTGGGTAGGATGGTTTTTAGGGAAATGCTCCCCATTTCTCCAGTTTTTTGAATTCAGAATGTTCCCAAGTCAGGAGGGCAGATGACAGTGGAGGGGAGCAGGCCCCAGTGGAGACAGCAGGATGAGGCCACACACTCCAGGGAGACCTTGGCCCCAAGCCCCCCGACTTTTCGGTTGCCCTCCCTCCCCAGAGAGGCTGCAGCTCAGGGACTGCCCCCACCTGCCCTCAGCTGCCAGGCACGACTGCTGGCCCCTAGGGTACCCCCAGCCACTCCCTGCGGTTTTACAAGCAGCCAGCACTTACCGTGCTCAGTAGAGCATGGGACAGTTGCCTTGTGGGCCCAGGAGAAGTGGCTTCTCCGTTTTAGCGACAAGGGCCCAGCCCACGCTGCAGGGCCCTGCTGTGGCACCCCCCGCCGAGGTCCTAGACCCTGCCAACGCCCAACGGCCGAGTGTGAAAGAAGGAAGCGAGAATGTGGTTACTCAGGGCCACGTGATGGCCCATACCTCCTTGTTTGTGACAGTTTCGGTGACACTGTTGACTGCACTGGGTAGGGGTGGGAGACAGGGGCCTGCAGGGCCTGATGTCATGTTTGGGTTCCGGTAACCATGAAAACACTGAGAACCACATGGAAATCTGGGGGCAGTGGCTGAGGGGACCCAGCAGAGGAAGGCCACAGCATTACACCGCAGTTGAAGGAGAGTGGCGGTGACAAGGGACCCCACCGTGGAAGGGAGTAACCAGATGCAAACGAGGGCAGGAATCGCTTTCTGCCCAGGAAGGGAGCGGGGCAGAAAACACACAACCCAGGCCTTCCTGAGTTTTGCAAACCTGACGGAGTCCTTCCTCTGTGATCCAAACGTTCTCTCTGGGTGCACAGGTGGTCCTTCCTGTAGCCAAGAGCCTCTCTGTGGATTGAGACTGCCAAGTCCACGGGGGCAAGACCTGCTTCTTTTCTTTTCCAACTTGTTCATTTAGCGCACCTGGGTACCCCAGGCTAGATGTGCCCAGATCCAAAGCCAAGCACTTTCAGACTCCCGCCCTCCCATAGCTCTTCATCGGGTGGGGAAGCTGTCAAGTACAGACCGCAATGACACTGTGTGATGACAGAGGCACCCTGTGGTGAGCCAGGGAGGGGCCTCTAACCCAACCTGGGTGGGGGAGGGGTGTCAGGAGACTCTTCCAGAGGAAGTGGCACTTGAGATGACAGGTAGGGCGGGCTGGGCAGGCAGCCCAGGCACAGAGCCGAGCGCAGGCAAAGGCTGCGAGGCCTGGGAATGCAGAGCTCTCGGGAAAGGGGCCTGTGCTTGGCAGCAGGCGGGGCTCAGACTTGTGCGGAGACACTCGTTCGCTGCCTTGCACAGAGCTCGGTTCAACAGGAAAACTGCAGCCCCACTGGGTGGGGTCCCCATACCGACCTACCTCACTTTACTGCACCCCCCTTTAGGGCACCCCACTTTATTACGCCTCGGTTTATGGCACTTCCCAGATATACTGAGGAGGGGTTTTTTTTTGTTTGCTTGTTTTTTTGGTGTGTGTAACCAACTGAAAGGGTGTGGCGACCCTACAGAGAACAGGTCTCTCGGTGCCATTTGCTCACTGCTTGTCTGCCACATTTCTGGTAATTCTGGCAGTGGTCCAGACCTTCTCGTTACTGTATTTCTCATGGTGCTCTGCGACCAGTGGCCTTTGAGGAATCGTTCGTGAAAAGAATCGATGTTGTCTTATTCTAAGACACTGCCACAGCCGCCTCCACCTTCGTCAGCCGACCCCCTGATGAGCCGGCGGCATCAACATCGAGGCCAGACCCTCCCAGAGATTACAATTTGCTGAAGGCTCAGACGATGGCTGGCAGTTTTTTAGGAGTGAAGTATTTCTAAACTAAGACATTGTTATTTATTTATTTATCCTCACCCGAGGACACGCTTATTAGCTTTAGAGACAGAGGGAAGAGAGGGAGAGAAACATCGGTGTGAGACAGAAACATCAATTTGCCTCTTGCACACGCCCTGACCGGGGACCGAACCTGTGACCTTTCAGTTTACAGGTCGACACTCCAGCCGAGCCACACCGGACAGAGTGTGTTTTTTAGACATAATGCTATTGCACACTTAACAGACTACGGTATAGTATAAACGTAACTTTTACACGCACTGGGGAACCCCCAAATTCACGTGACTTACTGTATTGCGGTGGTCTGGAACCCAACCCGCAGCACACCCGTGGTCTGCCTGTATGGGGACACGCCTAACGGTCACCCATGTGCCACACAGTCTCACCACAGCACCAGTCACCACGGCCCGCACAGCTGTGCTTGCGCAGTGGTCTGTTTGGCCGCATGCTGCTCCTTTGCTGTACCTGGGTGGGCAGTGGACTGGGGAACTGTTCACACCAGTGACGAGAATAGTCCTAAAAAACTTAATACCCTAGAGACAAAGAGAGGAAGCATAAGGTGTCCAAAGCCAACCAAGTTTAGCTTCCACCTGGCATTTACCAGGCATAAGCTGGGCAAGTATGCCTTCAGTTATTAAGGAAAATGGGGGTGGGGGAATTAAACACTTGTGGGATCCTGTAAATTTGTGGCTGGGCAAGGACTATCTGTAGGCCAGGTAGAGCTGAGATCTGACCGCCTATCTGTAATTCGCTGGGAGCTCTCTGTGGCTCCTTCCCCACATGATGCCCATTTCCTGTCGGACCCTCTGCTCATCTCCCAGGAAAATGAGGGGGATATCTCTCACAGGACCATGCCTGCCTTCCCCAGTGCAACTAGGAAGCTAAGGCCAGGGAAGGGCCCAGGTCGCCCAGCTGGCCAAGCCCACACTTTCTCCCAAATAAGAGTCCAGCTGGCTGGGCAGCCCAGCCGCCCAGCCTTTCTCCAGGGCAGCGTTTTCTGAGTTTACCTGCCAGCCGTGGGACCTTTGATCAAATGAAAGCAAAGGTCTCAGAGAGAACAGAGCCACTCTAATGAAAGGCGCAGCCCTGGGAGGGGAGGGAGGCCTGATACCCAGCAGCTGCCCCCCATCACCTTCTTCCATTGAAGGGAGGGCTCACAGGCTGAGATTTGTCTATTGGAATCATTTAAAGGGGAAATGGCCACTCTGAAGCCACTGCAGCTGGGGCGCGACTCCTCTTCTGAAACGGGAACAGAGCTGCAGGGAGTTTCTGTTCAGCCCTGGTTCCGGCTGTCCACCTGGGAGCAGGCGTCTGGGATGCGAGCCTGCTGAGTGAAGCCAGCCCTCCAGAGTGAAGAGCAGGGCTCCCCACTAGGGGTCACTGGGTCAGTGTAGGCACTGAAGAGTGAACCGTAGGGGCTGGTCCCAAACCTGTAAGGTCAGAGAGCAATCTAATCTAGAAACGTGTTCCAGCCTCAGTGATTTCACAAGAACGGTTTAGCAGCTGAAGGAATCCATGCCTGCAACAGCCAACCTGAGCGCGAGGCTTTGACAGGCGTTCACCTACCACAGGTGAACAGCCCTGCGTCTCGGACCTCAAGGGGCTCCGAAGCAGACCTGCACGAAGGGGCCAATTCTAACTGGCTTAGGTGGCAGTAAGACCTTGGGGGTATCTCATGGAATTTAAGGTGAGAAAAATAGCTAGACCTTAGGTGTGGACCTAGGGAGCAGAGAGACCCAGAAGCCCTTCCTCCAGCACTGCACACCTGCTCTGTCTGCTGGCTCCCTGGAGTCCCCAACTCCCGGGCCCTTGCGAACGAACACTCAGATACGATGCACTGGAGGTAACAAACTCCAAGGAGCTCACTGGCCCAGCCTGGGGGTCACCCGTGGTCAGGGGAGGGCAGTATTCTGCAAGCAAATTTTTGCCACACAGATAATCCAATAGGTGCCCCTACCCAGATGTCTGTATTTTCAACTCATACATTCAACATTTATTGACACAACATGCCAGATCCTAGGGATACCACAGAGAAGGAAACAAGTTCCTGTCCGCACGGAGTTCACATTGAACTTGGGGGAGACAAGTCAAAAACTCAATGAGCTGATAGGTCTGATGGTAATGAAGTGTAACGGGAAGACGGCAGGGGAATGAGCTGCGCAGGTGCTGGAGTTGGGGGAATGGCGGGCGGTCCAGAGAACAGCACATGCAAAGGCTCAGAGGCAGGCTGCCTTGTGAACACAGGGGGGCCTCTGGAGAGGAGGTTGGGGCTCTGCAGGGACAGGTCGCCTCTGCCAATCGTGAGGATTTTAGCTCATATTCTGAGTGGGATGAGTAGTCGTGGAGGGTTTTGCGCCTAAGTACAGGGTGTCAGCAAGCTTTTCCTTAACGGGCCAGATGGTAAACACTTCACTTTTGGCCATAGGGTCTCTGCTGCAACGACGCAACTCTACAAACATGGAAGAGCAGCCGTGGATGATACTTAAACAGATGGGCGTGGCTGTGTTCCCACTCACTGTATTTAGGGACCCTAAGATTTGAATTTTATGTAATTTTTCCTTGTCACTATTCTTTTGTTTTTTCCCAACCACTTAAAAATGTAAAACCTTCCTGGCTGGTATAGCTCAGTGGATTGAGCGTGGGCTGGGAACCAGGAGGTCCTGGTTCGATTCCCAGTCGGGGGCACATGCCTGGGTTGCGGGCCAGGTCCCCAGTGGGGGCCATGTGAGAGGCAACCATACATTGCTCTTTCTCCCTCCCTTCTCCTCTCTCTAAAAATAAATAAAATCTTAAAAAAAAAAATGTAAAACCTGTTCTCTGCTTGTGGGCTGGATCCGGCCTGTGGGCCTTGGTCTGCCCGCCCTGCCTCAGTATCTGAAGCGGTCACTCTGGCTGTCGTGTCAAGACTAACGCGGGGGACAATGGGAAGCTGTGATGGTTAATATCACGCATCACCCCGACTGGGCCCCAGTGCGCTCAGACGTTTGGACAAACTGTGAGGGCACTGCTGAAAGAGGGGAACATGGAGGGGGGGGACTGAAGAGCAGACCGGCTTCCACACCATGGGTAGGCCTCACCCAATCGGTCAAAGGCCAGGATGGGCCTCCTTGCCTGACGGCCTGTGAGCATTGGTTTTTGGCTGCCTTCACACTTAAACTGGAACGCCTGCTTTCGGGGTCTCCAGCTTGCCAGCTGGAGATCTTGGGACTTGGCTTCCATAATTGTGGGAGCCAATTCCTTATAATGAACCTCTATAAGCGAGTATATCTGAACCCGTCTTATCTAGAGAACCCTGCTACAGGAGATGAGTCCACATCAGAGATGAGAAAGGTAAGAGTGGAAGTGTGAGAAGTAGCTAGAATGTGCCCTGACTGGTATGGCTCAGTGGGGTGGGCATTCTCCTGCAAGCCAAAGGTTGTCAGTTCAATTCCCGGTCAGGGCACATGCCTGGGTTATGGGTCAGGTCCCCAGTTGGGGGGCGTGCAAGAGGCAACTGATCGATGATGTTTCTCTCACATCAATGCTGCTCTTCCTCCATTCTCTTCTAAAAATCAAACCTTAAAAAAAAATAGTAGCCAGAATAGGATGTAGTTTGAAGCTGGAGCCGACATGCATGGCCGACAGCCTGCATGTGGGATATGAGAGATCGGAATCAGGTGTGCGGGGGGTGGGGAGGCTGGGGCTAAGGGGGGCCTCATAGGAGAAGCTTAAGAGTGTGGACTTGGGAAGAGTGTGTGTAAAATCTTGACAGATTCTGTTCTAGAAAACATCATTCTGGAAGCAAGAAAGGGAACAAGTGGGTGGAGGTAGCGGAACCAGGTCAAAAGATGGCCTGGTCTCTATGAGGAAAGGTTTTTAGCAGGGGCCCAGATAAGAATCTCCACCCACCAATGTCACCCCAGTAAATTTAATTAAAAAAACCTTCACTTTGCCATCTTTTCTGATATTCTGATACACTACCTCTAGTGGAAACTAGCCACGGTGATAACTCACTTGTCATTTTGAAACTGTAGTTGAGGGCAGCAGTACACCAATGGTAACCATGAGATGCTTAGTCTACCTCTTACGAACCAAAGAGCACTTCGGCATGGAAACAAATCTGCAGCAACTTCCTGTTATTTACTGGGCAGCTTCCCAGTTCTCAGGCTCGTCACTGTGGCCTCAGAGCTTGGACTGCATGGCTGAAATCCCGGTGGTTGACTTCTCAATCCTCAGGGCACTGAGCTCCAACACCTTTCCTTGCTGGACCATTAGGCCATTCGCTCTACAGTTTTCTCCAGGATCTTTACACTGTCGCTATAAAAAAAAAAACTTCTCTAGTGAATGCCAGGAAGAACAGAACCCTGTCCGGGTAGATAGGATTAGGTCTGAGACAAGGTTACAATGAAGGCGAGCCCCTCTGCTAGGACCCAAGGGGCACCTGGTGGAGGTGAAGTTCAAACAAATTTGGCAACCCACACCCCCCTCAGCTTCCAGAGCACCTCAGGGTGCCCAGGCCCCTTGGGTGTGACCCTTTTACACTGTAGGCTATTGTATCACAGGCTGGCCGTGAAGGTGGGGAAGGTGCCTTATGTGTATTTGAAGCCCCAGGACGCACACTCAGCGCCTGGTACCAGGTGAGCCCCTTGCTCCTCCCCTTTGCAACACTGACTACTTGTCTCTTTCACCCCAAAGCTTTCCCTGTACCCAGAACTGCCTGCTGGGATCCCATCGGAATCACCTCTCCACAGTGCTGTTCCAAAACCACAAAATCCTTTCCCCCAAAATTCACTTAATCTTTGAGATGTGGATAAGCCTCCACTAAAAGAGAAAAAGCTAAGCACCTAGCGGCTAGTCCCCAAACTCCAGAGTGCATGGGTTTCTTTTGGTAGCAGAAGAGACCTGTCTACTTGCGTTTCAACTGCCAACTGCTGAGCCAAGCACTGAAGTGGGGTCCCTTCTTGTCTTCTGACCCCAGGCATCCTGGGCCATGGAGAGGCTTTACCTGCCAAGGTCCCTTACCATGCAGTCTGCCATGTGAGCTGAGTTCCCCACCCCAAACTTTCCATGCCTCACTTTCCATTTACTCAGGCTCTTAAAATCAGTTTTCTTACCCACTTCCAATTCCATGCAATAAAATAACTCTGAATTTCAAAGATCCCACCAGCCTAAAATCACCTTCCTCCACATGTCAACCACTGTTACAAACTCAGCAGCTGCCTTATCCCCGGGCAGCTTTCGACCTGGAGCCACTCCTCACTCCCCACTTCTCCCTCCCACCTCCTTCAGAAGCTTGCAACGGGAGGAAGTTCAGAAAGCACGCTATGACTAGTGTCTCCTAGCAAAGTCCTTCCACCGCCAAGTCTGTGACAGACCACTTGCCGGAGGACGACATTCGTGGGGTGAAGGGACCGGGAACGCTGCCTTTGGGACTTCAAGTCGAACACTGCCAAGGAGGTGATGCCATCCCCATTGCAGCCAGAGGTGGCAGCGGGGACTGAGATTAAGCACTAAAATATATTGTCCCGTACTAGCCTGGTTCCAAGTATATTTCCCAGTGTGCATGGCCTTCATTTTTTGACATCTTAACGTCTTACGTATTGATTATTTATGGAGCCCATCTATCTTCTCCTATGTGATTTATTCCATTGCTTTGGGATTTAAAATGTTCTCCCAGGTCTGAAAACTAGATTAAGGAGGAACTTACTTTTTTTCTTATAAATTTGAAAAAAAGTTTCCCTCCATGTAACTATTGACTCCATTAAGAACGTACGTACATTGTGTCACCGGAGGCTCTAAGGAGTCTCTGCACCCAGAGCCACTTAACGTAGCCACAGC
Organism: Micronycteris hirsuta; assembly: GCA_004026765.1. Classification (NCBI taxonomy): domain Eukaryota; kingdom Metazoa; phylum Chordata; class Mammalia; order Chiroptera; family Phyllostomidae; genus Micronycteris; species Micronycteris hirsuta. The sequence goes on from PVJI01019055.1 coordinate 16,021, forward strand.
ATTTCCTTTCCACCCCTGACTTAGGACGCTGGTTTTAATGTGACACTCATTTACCATGCATACATTCCTTTTAATAGTTCCTTTCTGGGACTAAAGACATTTACAGGAAATTTAGAAATTCAGAAAAGTCCAATTACATAAGGATTACTCAACATTTCTAAGTCCATATAGTAACATTTGTGGCATTTATTCTACACATAAATATATACCATACAGGCCTGGCTGGTGTGGCTCAGTGGATTGAGCGTGGGCTGGGAACCAAAGGGTCATGGGTTCAATCCCCAGTCAGGGCACAGGCCTGGGTTGCAGGCCAGGTCCCCAGTGGGGGCCACATGAGAGGCAACCACACATTGATGTTTCTCTCCCTGTCTTTCTCCCTCCCTTCCTCTCTCTAAAAATAAAAAAAAAATTTTTTTAAGTAAATAAACATCATATATACTTATACCCTTAAAAGGGTTTGCCAAAAACAATTCCTTCTGGGGTGGTTATTCTATTTTATCTATCTTTATTCACGGAGCGAGGCCTGGCCTCCTGACTAGAAACTCTGGTCTTTTATGTTTGCATGAACAGGTCTAATGGACTTGACACCCCTCCCCCACCTTACTTTTGAAAAAGTACTTTTATAAGACAACTAACGTCATTTACCTCAAAGTGACTTCATGGCAGGGAGAGTTGCAGAGAATTCTTTTTAAACACAAATTTTACTTTTCTGATGACATTAGTAATACAGTTAGTTCACTGTGGAGCACTTGGGGTATACTTGGGGGTGGCCACCCAGCACCCTGAAATAATACTAAACAACTTTAACTAACTACACAGTGGGGGGTCAAACTCATTTTCACCGGGAGCCACATCAGCCTCGTGGCTGCCTTCAAAGGGCCGAATGTAATTTTGGGACTGTATGAATGTAACTACTCCTTAACTAGGGGCAAGGAGCTCGGTGCTGCCGCCAGGTAGAAACAAGGTGCTGGGCCGGATAAAACAAGGTGGAGGGCCGGATTCAGCCCGCAGACCTTGTGTTTGCCGCCTGTGCTACACAGTACTACAATATATGAATGTGACAAGTAAATTAACCAGTCTTGCTGGACTTATTTTTACTCTCCTAATTCCTGAATATATCTCCCATTAGTTTCCTTGGAACAAAATCCTGGGTCAAAAGGAAGAACATTGAAGACTTCTGATACACCCTGTCATGCCGCCCTCTAGATAGGTTGTACAGATTTCCATAAACTTCCTCTAACAGTGGAGGAAAAGACTTTTTTTTAATTATAAGGGAAAAAAAAGGAACAAAGCGCACTGTCCGGGTTGGACAAGTACAGCCCATCTGAGCAAGTAAATGTCCTCGATGATGGGGACTCAGGTAGTGACCCGACGGTGGCTGTAGGACATTCCGACATGCCAGCAAAAGGAGACTGACTAGGTCACTTAGAGTTAACAGATTCTTAGGAGCTGGCAGTTTTTCTAGACACAACATCTAGTACAGCAAGGGAAGTCACCTATAAAGAAAGGGAAGTCTCCCTCAACGGGGCCTGGCTGGCTGTCTGGGGCCAGCACAGTGACCTATTTATTAGGTCTTCTGGCAAAGCAGCAAGGTGCCAAGTGGGCAAACCAGCCAGTCGTAAACACCCCACACCACGCGTCTCCCCCCTGACCCTGGGCACTGAGGGGCTGCAGACAGCATCTGCTAACTTCCACTTCCTGCCACCACGCGCCGACCACGGGCCTGGCTGCCACTCTTCTCCAAATGACAGCACATTTAGGAGAAGGTATCTGAGGAAGGGTAGCTGTATGCCAAGTGGCCATCACGCTTACACCATTTAGAAAAACCGAACAGTGGGAAATTCTTCACCACAATCACTGAAGTGTCATAAGACAATGTTTTAATGCAAAAAGGGAGGCCCTTGACAGAGGGCCATGACAGTCAAATGCCCCTGAAAACCTTCTGCTGGATTAAAAATCACAGCCAAAAACAAGAGAATCTTTCTTCTACTGAAGAAAAAAAATGCTTTCAAAGGCCCCGACCAGAAACGTGCTCCCAGCAATAACAGTGGCAGCCACGCAAAGGGCGGCGCTCGAGCAGCCGGACGCAGGTGTTTGTCTCACCGACACCGGAATGGAATTCGCGTCCCTCATGCAGGATGAGAAAAGGGGGCCACCGAGATCGGGAAATCTGCTCAGGTCCCACCCCGGCGAAGGCCGCAGGCAGCATTCAAACATCCAGGCCTCCTGGAATCGGGCTCATAAGCACTCTCCTCGATCCCACCACGTGTCCCCTCTTGCTGGAGCTAAGGGGCCCACCCACACTTCTCCTGCACTTACCGTTGGAGAGGAAAGTCACCTGGCAAGTTCCACTGAGTCAGAGAAGCTGTGACCGAGGGTGTGGGCTGCCTCAAAGACCGCTAGGTGTGAAATAAACACAGACACCATTTTGTAATCAATGATTTTTTTTTTTATCTTTGAAAATGGAAGCAAGTGTTTTGACAGAATACTATGGCCGCTCTATAAGAGCCGATCTAGGAGTAATTCACTGGTTCTCCTCTGGGATAGCACGGCTTTAAAAAAAAACAAAACAAAAAAAAAAACAAAACAGGAAAAACAAACCACAATGCATCAGGCGCCGACTCTGAGCCTGGCTGGGCCCCGCTCATTAAATAGTCACAAGCTACACGCTAAGGTCACGGCAGCTTTTCCTTGCCCTCCCTCTTCTCTTTGACCCACAGTCCCCGTGGTGTTTCACCAGCATCTGCAACAATTTTGTTTACTTAATTCATTTGACATCGGAACCTTAAAACATTTCTGAATCTCAAAAACAAAGGCCCTCAGCAGGTTATGTTGGTAAAGAAACAAGTACAAGTCACCGTAATTAGTTTACTTTACGTCTCATTATCCACATCAATATTAAAATACACATATACACACAAAACCACACCATTCAGATGCCCTGAAATTATGGAGACAGCGGTCCCAATGTCAGTTAAGAACATGGTACCTTTTTTATGCAGACATCACTCCCAGCGTGGCTGCGCATGCCAACCGCCTGTCCACACCCTGCCTCCGTCCTGGTTCCCTGCATTCACATGCATCCAGCCAGTTCCGTCCCCACACCAGCAGGCCCCACACCAGCAGGAACGTATGCAAACGAGTTCCCGTCGTGGTCCCAATGGCACTATACGTTTCACGTTCAATCACTGACACTCACTCCTTACAAAACAAAGGCTCCTTAACTCTTGTTTCGCAAACATGCAATATGAAAAATTGGAAATGGAGAGAAGTTTTAGCTAACCCTGGGATGGACAGGTGATCAGAGCTCAGCCTCTGGCCCCACCCCAAGTCAGGGGAGCCTCTGTGCTTTGACATAGCCTGGGTGCAAGCAGGAGGGGCAGAGTGGGGTAGTGTGTGTGGAGGGTGCAGAGAAACACATTTGTGCACATTAAAGCTACAGCACAGATCTGCGTTCCTGGTCTTGCTCCATTCTAGACCATTCTCCTGTCTCAGTATTCAGCAGCACCCCCTGGCCTCACCTGAGTGGAATGCAGTTAGGGCTAAAAGGCGGGAAGGAGAGGGGAATGGCGGGGGAGCCCTGAGAGAGGTGGCTGCCTGTGTGAGGGAGAGGGCAGGGCAGGAGCTCTGCTGGAGCACGGAGAGCCACCTCTTCCTCCAGCACAGCACGGGGACAGCATGGGACATGTAGGAAAGCAGAGGGTCACAAAGGGCTAACACTCCCCTCCCAGTTCCCTAGTTTGTGGTCCCGCATGTACTCGAGAGTTAGGCAAGCTCCTGAAATGGGCAAGAAGGAACACTCCACAGGACATGTGTCTTCTCGTCCCGGCGCCCTTGTCAAGCACTGACTGAAACCTGAAACATGATGTTTAGAGTGACGACTGCAACAGAGCCTACGTAGGTAACAAAACTGCAGAAACACATGCTAGTTTAGGTTAGGTTATAATCATCTGAAGCACAGGGTAACCAAGAAGCAAAATTCCATTCCGGTACAACCACCCACTGTCTAGGAAAGCAAGGGAATGACACGATGAGCATTTCTGATCAGAAGACTCGATGAAATGAGAGGGTGGTAATACGAATCCACGTGATTTTCAAGTCTTCCTTGTGCACAGTCATGAAGATGACCGGTTTGTGCTGCGAACGAGCCAGCACGATGTGGCTACTGCTCTGATTGTTCTCAGATGCATGTTTATACAAAATAATATCTTATCTTCATTTAGTTTATAAACATACACAGTGCTGTCCCTTTCAAATTAAGGAAAAAAAAACCACACACAAATACTGCAAAGTAGCAAAATACAAAGAGAAAAAAAAAGCTACTTTTGGTTTTGGCAACATTAAAAAAAAGAAATATAAAAAGCAATGTGGCATTGGTCCCTATTTGTTAAAAAAAGGTACTTGGGCACGACACTGAATCAGAATTGGTTGGGTTTCTAAAATTCAGAGTATCTTGGATTTTAAAAGTAGCACTTTTGTCTTTTAAAAGTTCAACAAGTCACATAAACACTTAAAACATCAAAAAAGCTTTCTGATAAAAAGCCCAGCTTTTAAATCACATTTTGTTTCAGCAAATTTGGGAGACGAATTGAGTTCTTACTGGAATGTGGCCTATTGCTGGCTGACAAACCGGAAATGAATGTCTCCAAACAGCAGTGCCCCCCTCGCGCCCTCCCTGGGACCACACCAACGACCAGCTACCAAGCACGAGTTCTTGCTCCCATTCTGGGGGTGGGGGTCGACCTTCAGGCGGCTATCTTTGCCATCTGCTCTTCTAACTTGGAAATACGCTCATCTTGATTGCAGATTGTGTCTTTTATAGATTTGATCTCTTTTAAAATCTCATCCAACTTGGCTTCATTTTGCTAAGAAAACAAAAGGAGGAGGAAAGAGAAGAGGTGACTAAAAAGCAGTCAACAAAGTTCAAAGAAGTTGAGAACTATATGGCATTAAATGGGATTTTCCATTCTGAAAGTGGCAAGCCATAGCCCTCAGGCTGGGCCTTATCAGCAAGTAATTAACGCTGGTTGGTCTGGTTGGTAGCTCTGACGCCCCCAGCAAAACGCAGCTCACTGCAGTGCTGCTTCCGGTCCCTGTGCCTGTCCACTGACCTGGGCCGACTCGCAGAGCACAATTTGACTGCAGGACAAGACTAATTCCTTCAAGGCCACCCTAAATCCCAATCCTGCAGCTCCACCAGAAGTGACTTCAATGTGACCCGGGTGAGGGGTGAATTTCCAGAGGCTACAGAGCTCCTTACCACCTCCCAGGGGGAACCTTCTTGGGAGCAAAATCCATTGCCCTGCCTGCTAACTGTTCTAAAGAGCCTGAGCCTCACCCACGTGGAAATGATTCCTTTAGAAACCTTGAAATCAACGCAGTCCACCATGCTGCACTCCTGTGCTTCCTCAGTCATAGCCAAAAGGCAAGCTCTCTGCCTCTTCATTCCGCTTACCTTCCCACTGATGATTCACTGCCTTCCCCATCTCCTGCCCTCCCTGGCTGGAACCTGCTCTCCCTGCCGCAGCGCCCTCCCATGGCCATGCAGGTCTTCAACATCAGGTGGCAGTTTCCATCACTCCACTGAAATGGTTCTTGCCGAGATGCTCAGATCATCTCTGTGGCTAACTACTCACTGCCAGGTCCTTCTGTCACTCAGACCCTCAACAACATCAGAACCCACCCAGCACGCCCTCTTTCTCAGGGCCATCTCTTCCTGGCATCTGTGACCCCATGCCCTCATGTTTCATTTTACCCCAAATTAGAGAAGGGTGAGGTGTACGCAGTTTGGGGAAAGATGGTTAAGAAGAACCCAGGGGCTCCGGTTTACTCCTGAAGACCACAGTAGACCGAGTAGTTATAACAAAGAACTAAAGAAGCCAAACACGGCCACAATTCCAATGTCATGACTGAGGAGACTCTTATAAATAGCACAGGTTATCATTTACTGAAACCCCTTCTGTCCACAGTTGGGACAGCATTCACTGGCTGGTGCACAGGACTGGAAGGAGCTTTCAAGAGGACTAGGCCTGAGCCAGGCAAGCATATCCCTCAACTTCCTGTGGTCCTTACCACACTGGTCGTGTCTGCAGTTTTCTTGGAGACATTGATCAGGTCACACTTCTTGTTTGCAGTGGGCTTGCTATCTAGAATGTTCTTCTTGACCACCTTGAGGTCCCTGTTTTTGCCTGGAATGTATCCGTGCTTCAAGGAGATAAGGATTGGATCCGCGTTCTTCCCCTCGAACCACTCCTCCGCCTCCAGCGCAGCTTCGGGCCCCGCCGTGTCTGGGTACAGGTCATCTTGGAAAAGGTCCGACTGTAAGAGACATTTTGGGGAAACCCTTACGTAAGGAAGAAGGTGGGAGATTTTTAAAAACTTTTTAAAACAAAGATTGCTTAGAAAACTGGGCACTTACCTTCCTGGGAACAGTCATGATAATAGGCTCACACTTTCTCTCATGAAGTTTGAAGAATCTTCAAAAGGGAAATAAAGGCAAAAGTTGCATTAAGTGAAACAGGAGGCCAAGTATCAAACAGGCTTAGTAACAACCACTTTTCTACAATGCTGTATGGGATGGGGAATGCTCTGCCCATCACCTCAGCTGCCCCACCCCGTGGAGTAGGCAGAATTTAGTGTTCCCAGTGTACAGATGAGAAAACGGAATCCAAGAGTATCTACGCTAGGAAGTGGTACACTGGAGACCAGAACCAGAAGTAGCCCCATGCATGACGGTGACAGTGGACTTCCCACCATCTGGGGGCAGATCAGCTGGGGTGGAAATGACAACACTACTGACGATGATTCAGTTATGAAAAATCACCAGGTCACAGACAGGAGAGAACGAACACCTACAAATCAGATGATATCTACGACTTGGATGCCAGGTCTTCTGCCAACCCAATGATTTTTTTAAAAGAAAAAAGAAAATAATCCTAGGAATTACAATTTTGGCATACTCAAAAATGTGATATTGTTTCAAATGTGGAAAGAGTAGGAACATGAAGCACGAAACCTCTACAGTCAGTACAGCGGGGAAAAAGAGGACCTGGGTTTGACGTCCAGCTCCACGACCGCCTCGCCCTCCCAAGGCCCTCATCCGTGCCGTGGAGGTGAGGGCACACCTGCCGCACAGGGTGTCATGCAAGGGAAGGGGAACCCGCGCAGCACCTCCTCTGCGCCATGGAGGTGAGGGCACGCCTGCCGCACAGGGTGTCATGCGAGGGAAGGGGGACCCGCGCAGCACCTCCTCTGCGCCATGGAGGTGAGGGCACGCCTGCCGCACGGGGTGTCATGCGAGGGAAGGGGGACCCGCGCAGCACGCCATGCAGTGCCCAACACAGGATGAATGCTCAAGACACAATAAATAGGAGGGGTCCTGAATGGTTTTATGGCTTTTTAAACTTTTAGGTGACAAGAAAATAAATGTGTTCCCCAAAACTGAACATAATCTTAAATTCAAATTCAATATCTTTTGAAGCGTACTTTGATTAGTTTGGTTTAAACCATTTTGAATTATCTGTGAGAGCTTTCTTTCATTACTCCAGCCAGAAAGAGTTCAATGTATTTTAAAAAACCATACTGATTAATATAAAAAGGGCTTAAAAATTCTTATGTTTAAAGATGTGTCAATTATTCAAAAACGGTGTGGCCTCCACAGAAGCGTGGCGTTGCACCATGTGTGCTGGGACCTCAGCCTGGTAACGTGGTGCTACACGCTGTCATCTCCCACGGCCCGAGGACCCACGTTCACTGGCATGAGAAAAGAGCCTGCGCCTTAGGAAGCCCACTAGCATTACGGAATACACATTTTTAAAAAAATCCAGAGCAGTACAGAGCGGCAGGGATTCTAGCACTTCCCACACCAAGTGATCCCAACCCAACTCCCTGCTACAGGCCTTTGCCTTCTCTAGTCCAGTGTCCATGGGGTCCACAAGCCACTTTGGAACCTGGTTTGTCCTCTCACAGGGCAGGAAAACCACCCTGATTCCCACCACAGGGACAGGCTCTCCCCTGCCTGCCTCCCAGGGGACACTGGCCATAGCCTCAGCCTGAAGACAGGAGATGACAAGTTTCACTATTCAAATAAGTGTCCAATGCACACAGGCTACGCCACTTAACTGCTGCACGTCTAGTTATATAATCTGAAGAATGGAGAGGGGCACAGTTAGAGTAAATGACTTGGAAAGGTTCCCCTGCTCTAAAACTCCATGGCTCCAGGTACAGGCAGGAAATGAGACACTGATTCTATGCCGCACACAAGGGGAGAAGACCTGGGCATCACAGAATTACAGAATCAGCTGTGCTGCTCTCGGAGAACGCAGACAGTATAAACAGTTTCGATGCCGACTCTTTACCTGGCAATCTCACATTTGTTGACATCAAGTCCCCTCTTGGGCATGTAACCCATCCCTCTCTGAGGCTCCTTGCTGCTGAATGTGTTGAGGTAGTGGACATACGGGGATTCATCTGTGATCTCAAAATAGCGGATACTGCTGTCACCCTACAAGAAATCAGAGACAAGTCTGTGTTTACTATGAACTGAAATAGCTGATTTAAGTGGGTGTCTCTCCCCTCCATAAACCATGTATTAATTAGACTCCACTACAGCGGCTGACTTTTCTTCCTCTTACAAGGCTTGCCTAAAGCACACGGTGCTTTCTCATCCTGGCAGAGCAAGCCCTCACTTACCAAGCCCCAGCACGCCCTTTAAACAGTCTCCTCTGCCCCCTACTGAAGGCTCAGTGCTACTCCATGGAGTCTAGGCTCCAAGTCAGAGTCAGGGCAAAAATGTTCCCACCTCTGCCAAACACCTGCGCTGCAATTCGACCTCGAAGGGCAACAAAAGACCAGGAGGACTGTCGAGAGGGCAACTTCTGGTCTAAGCTACATGTTCATGGGCACACAGCAGTGTCGTTCAGGGACCTGAGGGCACTCATGACAGATAACAATAAAAACTAAGATTTTCCTAATTAAGAAACTTCAGTTTTATTTACCTTTACAAGGTTTGCTATCTCACTGCAATGTATAAAATTCTAAAAAGATCTTGCTTAGAATAGTCAGATCTTTTTTGGAGATCTGAAGCATATGCTGGTCTAAGTATAAAGAACTGTCACACAGTTAGACCAACCTGAACAATGAGGGCAATTCTGCCTGGCGGAGATGTAAATATGTATGTACGGAGACACACACATACACAGCTGGGCAGCAGCACACCCTAACAATACCCTCTGTCTTCATGACTTCCATTTGATTCAATCACATACATAAATATCTAAAGCAATGGAAAAAAAGCTAAATACATACTATTTGTTCTTTGCAAACTAAAAATTATTTTCCGCCTAGTGCAAACGCCCCTGGGGAACACGTCCTTTGTTTATTTTGATGCAGCCTATGGTAGCTGTTAACATCGGAGGGAAAACGACTCTCAAGGAAACAGACAAGATCTCGTCTCTAGGTAACTGACCTATAAAACTGCGAAGCCGCTCTGCAGCACACTCAATCAACCACAAGAAGTAAGACATCCTGGGCTTTACCCAGCAAGGGGTGTCCTAACAGTTTTGAGGGCCTACATCACTCCATTTTTATTAATTCACGTATTCCAACCACACACATTTCTAAAGGAAAAATCTACAAAGTAATAATGAGGCTAGCACCTACTAAAATATTATTATAATAATAATAATAATAATCATAATAATGATGATGATGCCCCCACCAGTTAAGTTAGGTGGAGAGCAGTAAGCAGGAGGAAAGCTTTTTGCTGCAGTGTGGGGTCTTCCTGGAACAACTGTCATTTCCTGGAACTTTAATCAGGCTGCAAGTTTTCAAGCCCAGGGCCCTAATATGGGACTCCAGGAACGAGAACCCTGCCTTGGAGGGGCTGTGAGACCCTCAGAAGCGCACATCCCAACACTCTTCTCTTTAAGAGTGCAAGGCATGTAGTGGTAAGTACTAAATGCCAATCTAGAACTACTCTGATTTTGGCATTAGATGTGGCAAACTGGTTACTCATCCCTGATACCAATTAAGAGAAATCTAAAATCACCAGCCACACAGCACCACCAGGCAAGTACAAGACACCAACATGTAAAAATAAATACATACACACATACAAAGAAAAACACAAACAAAAACAAAACAAAATTTGCAGAGGAACAAACAAAACAAAGTGCCAGCACGCACTCTGTCACTAGACAGCGTGCCAGAGCAGCCCCCTGCGGCACATGCCCCAGGACCCGAGCCCGAGCCCTGCTTCAGTCAGAAGTACGAGCGTGGCCTGTTAGCGCCATGCAACTGGCAGGTTACAAACTGTCCGGTCTCACCTAAAACAACCAAATCATCCGTCTTTAGTTTATCTTCAGACACTCACACATCAAATTCATGAAAATGACACAATGCATTGCCATCTACTTCGACCTCGAAATAAAGATGGATAGGTCTGGAGGTTATTCTGGAGAATAACCCTTTCCTCCCACAGGATTAAATTTAACATTAAACATCAGAATTACTGCTTACCTTTCCACACAGGTAAATGATACTGGTGTCGGGGTCATAGAAAGGCAGCAACACCCCATTGCTAGTGTCCATTTCATGAAGAGCAATCGGTTCCTGCATGTTTTTCTGGGGGGGAAAAAAAGGTATATATACATACACACACACACACACACACGCATTTTTTAAGTATCAGTTTTTGTAACCTTACTATGCATTCCTTATCCCTAATTAAGCTATTTCCCTAGAATAATGAAAGTATGAACAATGCACATATGATATTCATACATGTAAATACCAACAGGGATACGAAATGGGATCCAACCCACTGAAAATTATGTTGATGTGATAACATAATTGATGCACACTTCCGTGTGATTCCATGACAAAGAGCTCCTTTCTCTTTGTGACTTTTATTTTAAGTACTTTTTTCTTATTATAAAATAAATACATGTTCTTCATAAGGTTACATGGAAAAACATAAAAACCGTCTCATATGCCGTCATCCCACAGAAACGATGACCATTTTGGTTTATTTCCTCCCAACACACAGCTAGGGATCATACCATGTGTGCAGGTATTTTTTCCACTTATTTTTTTTTAATATTTTATTTATTTAATTTTAGAGAAAGGGGTAGGGAGGAAGAAGAAGAGGAAGAGAAACATCAACGTAAGAGAGAAACATCAATCGGTCACCTCTCATGCAAGCCACAACCAGGGACTAAACCCACAACCCAGGCATGTGCCCTGACCAGGAATCGAATCAGTGACCTTTCATTTTGCAGGAAGATGTCCAGCCAACTGAGCCATGCTGGTCAGGGCTCCATTTATTTTTTATAAACTATAAGTTTAAAACTCATTTCCCAAGTCTGGATTCCTCACATATTCTTTTTAAAAAACAGAGTCAACATAGACCCCTTGGGAGCATTACAAATGCATTTTTGAAAGACATTTAGCAAAAAGTCTCTAGTGAGGATGAGAACTTCATATCCAATATAAGACAAGTGGGAGTTCAAAAAACTGTACTAAGGATCCCACAACCTATGTACCAACCCAAAGACCCATTTAGAAAAGAGAGAAGGCTCAGAGTAAGCTGGCGGAAAGGCTGGGACCGGGCATACCGGATTCCAGAGCGCCAGCTGCCGCTCGCTCATGCGGCTGAAACCGGTGGTGAAAACGTTGCCGTCAGCCAGAAAGATGGCTCTCATGGGCCGCGCGCCCTCGTGTGCTTTCTCCTTTTCCTGGAGGACAGAGAGCAAAGAGGCACAGGACACACATTCAAACTGCAGAAAGGAAGGTGCGGTGGAAGGGTGGGGGCCCATACCCCAAACCCCACCATACCCCGCTATGTGTCTCTGCGTGTGTCTGTGTGTGTGTGTCTGTCTCACATTAATAACCATCTCTCCTTCCCAAGTGACAAAAGAGACACTGAACGATTTGGTCAAAGTCCCTCAGCTTAGGTTAGGGCTTGACTCAAAAGCCTCAAGCCTTCCGCCACACCCTACTGCCCACCCAAGTCCATGCACCACAAAAATAAAACATGTGACAGATCTCTGCCAAATGTTTGTTTCTCAAGAGGATAATAAGCTTAAGGCTGGATATGCCTACAGTTTCTACCAATTTCATAGGACAGAGAGTCTAGTCCAGTTAACCCCTCCCCTAACCTTGTTTGTCCAATGAGCATGTGCTAGTACCACCCCCAGAAGGTCCTAGTGGAGAAAGCACTCTGCGCAGGGCCAGCGAGCCCCAGAGCTCCATGAGTCCTAGCTACAATTGCTGCCCAACTCTGGAGAAGCACCAAAGAACCCCACACCTCCAAGAAGGGCAATTTAGGGCCTCAGAACAGGAAGTGAGGCATTCTTGGATTCAACACTTTCAGTCTCGATCCTGATTTAAGTCCCAAATGTCCAACTTTTGTCACGGGGTGACTTTGTGGAGGCCTAGTTTAGGTGGCAGAAGCTAAGACACTGAGCTGATAAGAGAACTTGCTGCATCTTTGTGAGACACTTTAACAGCTGCTTTTGGAACAGGGTGGGAATCAATTCATCCATATTCAGCACTAAGCCAGGAATGCAGTTAACTGTTTGGGTTAGCTGGTCTAGACTTGTCAACTCTTAACGACTCTGGTGAACTAATAAGAACTTTATTTCTTTGTGAAAAGTGGTCACCAAATGAGAGGTAAGACTTGGGTGAAAGCTGGAAATGCACAACTCTGAAGAGAGTGACTGAGAGACAGTCAGAGCCTGTAGGAGCCTTTTCTGATCCACAGGCATGTGCGCACAGCAAGATCCATCGACCAGCAGCCCGTGGCCTGCCTTAAAAAGCAGATAGTTCACACTTACTCAAGTGCCAAAAATACTGGGGTTTTTGTCCAAAGAGTACTTACAGCAACAATCTCTTGTTTCCTAGGATCGATTACCCTCACTTTCTTGTCTTTGGAAGCCGTGCAGATCAGACTGCCATTCCGGTTCCAGCTTACATTGTAAATCATGTCCGAATGCATATCATCCAGGTTTATCAGGGCTTCCCCGGTTCCCACGTTCCAGATGATGATGGCATTGTCACAGCCTACGAGCAAGCACAACCCCCCCCCCCCGATATTAGAAGCACCTGTACAACACCACATCTGTGAAAACTACGAAGACACGGATTGAGAGAAGGGTGCTGACAAGAGACCCTACTTACTAGGAGTTAAAAACTGAAGTGACCCAAAAAACGACATTTGTGTAAAGGGAATCAGTGTTAAAGGGAAAACACAATGTATTAAGACTGGGTTTGTATGAAACACATAAACACAACCACCAAACAAAACAAAGAACTGCAAGAAAATGGAATCCCACATTTTTTAAAGAGTTAACTTGGCAAGTGGACACCAAGTAATTGTCAGTCTCCTTTCCCAGTAAAACAAGTGTCAGGATGAATACAGCTCCCTTCTTTTCCAGAGGAACTAAAAATAAAGAGCTTAAATAACTGTTTAGGACACTCAACAGACGTGGTGGGTGGCAGGCTATTCAAATCAATGATGCTGTGCAAGGTGGTCTCGGATTAAATGCACAGCAAATTACAGTAAGTTTAAGGGAAATGCAAGGACTGGTCTAACCGTTTGCTCACAATGGATCTTTATCTTTAAAGGGGAGAGAACACAGGCCAAGACTGGCCTGATTTGAGAAGCCCAAACTAATCACACAGGCATGGAGATTCAGAACCTGTCCCCCGAGAGGCCACACTGTTAACTCAGCCACACCCCCTTGGCTCACCCACATTCTTCCTTCAAGGGTCTGCCCCGAGTCTCCGAGACCCCTTTAAAAAGAGCATCATTTGTTGCTTCCAGGACATTATCTCAAGAATGAAGAAAAAATAAGGCATGGACATCCTGAAAGTGAATTCTTGCCAATAAACCAATTTTGCAAGCACTTCAGGAAAACTGGCCACTAATACCCAGAACACCTAAGTTACCCAAGAGGGAGAAGCAGGAAAGGGTGGGAACACTGCATAACACTATGAGAAGCTGGAGCGGAGCTCTGGGGCAGAGACTCGACCCTTCCTCTGCCTTCTTCATCACAGGCCAATAGGTAACCTCAGCCACCAAGGATGGATCACATAGTCTTAAAATATGCAGAACGCTGCAACCAACCATTCTTCTCCTTTGCTTGTAAAGGGGAGCATGAGGATCAGCCTGCTGATAATACCATAGGTTTGACCTCAATGAGAAGAGGAGCGGGAAATTTTCCATGATGGAATTCCACCTTGGGAACTATTTTCTCTCCTTATCAGGCTGAGGTCCTAAGTAAAACAATGGAAGGGTTCCCAGGCATTGTCAATGTGATTTTAAAAGAAGAGAATCCTACGTAGTGTCTTTTTGAAAAGTAGTCCTTGGTTTCAATAGGTACCTGGCATTACATTTTTTATTTACCTCACTATATCATAAACTTCCTTTATGTCCAGTTAAAAACTGAACTGCCCCCCCTCCTTTTCACTGGTCAAGGGAAAGAGCTTTAAAATTCTACCACTAACATTAGCATTCCTTTTTTATAAGCCAATTGTATTAAGGTGTAATTTGCACACAACACAATGCATCCATCTGAAGTACACATTCATTAAGTTTTGACAAACATGTATTCATGTAGCCACCATCGCAATCAAAATACAGGGCATTTCCATCACCCCACAAAGCTTCCTCTTGCCCTTTGTACTGCTTCTCTAAAAAAAAGATAAAATCTAAAGTGGTTTAAAAGTAAAATCAGAAACAACCTCAAAGTCCAGAAATAAGGGGCTGATTTAAAAAACTGAGGTATCCCAACAATGGACTATTCATGGAGTCATTAAAAATATCATAGGAAGAATATTTAATGGCACATGAAACAGACCACATATGCAAAGTCTCTGAATCCAGCTTCATGATTAATAACACTTATGTGTGTGCACAGAACTATCTTCTGGAAAGAAACACCAAATGGTAATAATGAGGGTCCCTCTGGGTGGTGGGATTACAAGTGATTTTTCTTTTCTTTCTTTTGTTTATATGTATTCTCTATAACATACACATACTACTTGTATAAGGAGAAAAATGAAAGTATTTCTTTTTTTTTTTTTTAATTTTGCTATTTTATTTTATTTTTTTAAATTTATTTATTTATTTTCAGAGAGAGGAGAAGGGAGGGAGAAAGAACAATGTATGGTTGCCTCTCACATGGCCCTCACTGGGGACCTGGCCCGCAACCCAGGCATGTGCCCCGACTGGGAATCGAACCGGGACACTCTGGTTCCCAGCCCGCACTCAATCCACTGAGCTACACCAGCCGGGCAAAAAATGAAAGTATTTCTTAAAAGGAAGAAGGACATTTCCTAACAGGGTCACCCGGAAGTTGGTAGCAACACCAGAGCTGGAACCCCAGGCTCCTGGTTCCCCTCTGTGTCCCATCTACTACATCGGGAACGACTGAAACTGTGGTCCGTGGAGGGCCCCAGCTGGAACCATGGACCTGCTGAAATTGTAGGCAAATAAGCAGGTATCTGCTCATTTTTTTAAGTAGGAAGTCCTTACCTCCCACTGGACTGTTGAGTAGCCTTAACACACTTGCACTTATGGGTTGGGGAACTACTGGGTCTCAGCCATGGATTCCTAATGAATCCATCTCACCATGGATTCCTAATGATCTACTTCAAAACTGCTCAGAACTCAATCACACACATCTGCTGCTCCCCTCCACAAAAAGGGGTGCAAGAAGCAACGACAAGGGGAAAAGCAAAGACTGTGTGGCCCCTACCTGCGCTAAGAAGCACGTTGCGGGCTGTTGGGTGCCAGGCCACAATGCCCACCCTCT
>PVJI01019056.1:0-31789 GCA_004026765.1 Micronycteris hirsuta
TGATCATGTGATTTTTGTCTTTGCTTTTGTTTATGTGATGTATTACGTTTAATTGTTTTGTGAATGTTGTACCATCCTTGCATCCCTGGGAATGAAACCTACTTGGTCATGGTGAATGATCTTTTTGATGTATTGCTGGATGTGGTTTGCTAATATTTTGTTGAGGATTTTAGTGTCAATGTTCATCAGTGATATTGGCCTGAAGTTTTCTTTCTTTGTTGTGTCTTTTTCTGGTTTTGGGATTAGGGTGATGCTGGCATCATAAAAAGAGTTTGGGAGTCTGCCATCATTTTGGATTTTTTGGAATAGTCTGTGTAGGATAGGATAGGTGTTAGTTCTTCCTTAAATGCTTTGTAGAATTCTCCTGTGAAACCATCTGGTCCAGGGCTTTTGTGTGTTGGAAGTTTTCTGATTACTGCTTTCATTTCATCTGCTGTTATTGGTCAGTTCAGGCTTTCTGTTTCTTCCTTATTGAGTTTTGGAAGATTATATTTTTCTAAATATTTACTAGGTTTTCATATTTCTTGGTGTACAGTTCTTCATAGTAGTGACTTATAATCCTTTGTATTTCTGTGGCATAAGTTTTAATATCTCCTATTTCATTTCTGATTGAGTTTTTTTGGGTCCTCTCTCTTTTTTTCTTGATGAGCCTGCTTAAAGGCTTGTCTATTTTGTTTATCTTTTCAAAGAACCAGCTCCTGGATTCATTGATCCTTAGAATTGTCCTTTTAGTCTCTAAGTCATTTAATTCTGGTCTGATCTTGGTTATTTCCTTCCTTCTACTTGCTCTGGGTTGTCCTTGCTGTTGTTCCTCGAGTTCTTGCAGGCGTAGGGTTAGGTTGTTTGTGTAAACTGTTTCTGTTTTTTTTTAGGTAGGCCTGTATCGCTATGAACTTCCCTCTCAGGACTTCCTTTGCTGTTTCAAATAAGTTTTGGATTGTTGTGAGTTCATTTTCATTTGCTTCCAGAAACTTTTTGATATCTTCCTTGATCTCATTCTTGACCCATTCATTGTTTAATAGTATGCTATTTAATCTCCATGTGTTTGAATATTTTTTATTTTTTTCTTTGAGGTTGGTTTCTAGTTTCAAGCCCCTGTGGTCTGAGAAAATGCTTGTTATGATTTCAATTTTCTTGTGTTTATTGAGGCTTATTTTGTGTCCTATCATGTGGCCTATCTTTGAAAATGTTCCATGTGTATTTGAAAAGGCTGTGTATTTTGCTTCTTTGGGATGAAAGGTTCTTTCTATATATATCAGTTAAGTCCATTTGATCTAATGTATCATTCATTTCCACAATATCCTTTTTGATATTTTGTTTGGATGATCTATTCATTGTTGACAGTGTTGTGTTGAAATTCCCTACTCTAATAGCCCCTACCCTACGAAGAATTTGCCCCAACCTGTGGGGCTTAAGCCTCAATGCTGAGTGCTGTGTAACTAGATAAACAACTGAAGGAGACAACCACAGACAGTAAGTCCCTGGCAGTCTTGGAGCAGGCTTCCTAAGGTCAGATGGGTTCAACATCTTACATCTCCAGAGGTGGATCCAGAAATAAAAATAGTGATAATACTAGAGGCTACCGAAACAGAATCCACTGTGGTCTTCTTCATGATTAGTGATATTTTCTTTCCTGCATAGTTTTTTAACATTCATTTCTTATCCATCAAGTTTGTGCATATTAAGTCACTACATTTTATGCTATAGTTTATTTCTCTCCTTTCTTATAATAGTGTTAACCTCTTTACACCCTTTTTAATACTGGTTCATTCACTGTTTATAGTGGGATTGTGGGGGTGAGGGAGTTAGTTTTGCAGATGTGGGTTTTCCCCTGGGCTTTGTGGTTTTGTTCTGGCAGCACCTAAAGAACAGCATACAAGATATGGTGGGTCAAGTGACACTCAATCAAACAGCTGGAGGGAAGGACCCACTGAAGAATGAGCCAACAATAAACAAAGCCCAATTACATCTTGAGAGCCAACTTAAAGTTCATAAAGGACATGTCTTAATCAAGTTCAGGAGATTAAGGAGACTGCACCACTGACTGTCACAGGTCTCCTACCTTAGAAATTCATACCACGAACTCAGGGAATCAAAACAGATCACATTAAGGAGCAGAAGCAAACAAGAAGAATTTCACAGATAGTGAGAAGACAAAGAAACAACATCCAAACAAAAGGAAAAGAGGAATCCTCAGAAAGAATGCTAAATGAAATAGAGGCAAGTATATTATCAGATACTGAGTTCAAAACAATGGTTATAAGGAAGCTCAATGAGCTCAGTGAGAATTACCAAAAACTGCAGTGAAGCTACAAGGAACTTACTGCAAATTATACCAGCCTGAAAAAGGACATAGAAACTATCAACAAGAGCCAAGAGGAAATAAAGGATACAATTTCTGAATTGAAGAACACAGTAGAAGGAATCAAAAGTGGGCTAGATGAAGCAGAGGATCGAATCAGCAAGCTGGAGGACAAGGTAAAAAAAAAAAAAACAACTCCCAGAAAGAGCAAGAAAAGGGAAAAGACTCAAAAAGGATGAAGAAGGGTTAAGGGAAATGTAGGAAAACGTGAAAATGCATAATATCCATATTATAGGGATACCAGAAGGAGAAAAAGAGGATCAAGGGATAGAAAACATGTTTGAAAAAGTAATGATGGCACACTTTTCTAATTTGGTGAGAGAAAAAATCCAAAAATCCAATAAGCAGAGAGGGTACCAATACAGAGGAACTCAAAGAGCCCACTGCAAGACACATCATAAGTAAAATGGCAAAATTTAAAGTCAAAGAGAGATTCTTAAAGGCAGCAAGACAGAAACAGGAAGTAACATACAGGGAGCCCCAATAAGACTAGCAGCTGATTCTCCACAGAAATACTACAAGCCAGAAGGAAATGGCAAGAAATATTCCAAGTAATGAAAAGCAAAGGTCTGCAACCAAGACTACTCTACTCAGCAAGGCTCTCAATTAAAATGGAATGTGAAATAAGGAGCATCCCAGACAAAAGAAGGCTAAAAGAATACACCTCCACCAAACCAGTATTGCAAGATATTCTAAAGGGATTGCTTTAAGAAGAGGAAGAAAAGGAGTGGGTAAGAGATGAACACAGGCACCAAGTGGGTAAAATGGGAATGAATAAGTACCTATCAATAATAACCTTAAATGTGAATGGATGAAATGCTCCAATCAAAGGACATAGGGTAGCTGAATAGATAAGAAAACATGACCCAAACATATGCTGCCTACAAGAGACCCACCTCAGAACAAAGACCTATGCAGACCGAAAGTGAAGGGCTGGAAACAAATATTCCAAGCAAATGGACAGGAAAAAAAAGCTGGAGTAGTAATACTTATATCAGGCAAAATAGACTTCAAAACAAAGGCCATAAAAAGAGACACAGAAGGACACTTCATAATACTCAAGGGAGGAATCCATCAAGAAGGCATAAATATGATAAACATATATGCACCCAACATAGGAGCAACAAATATATAAAGAAAATCTTGGAGGATGTCAAGATATTATACATATTTTGTTATATTTATACCTAAGTACTTCATTTTGGGGGTGCTAATACATGTTTTTTTTTTTGTTTTTAATTTCAAATTCTACTTGTTCATTATTGTTATGTAGGAAAGCAATTGACTTCCATACACTAACTGTGCATCCTGCAACGTTGTTATAATTGCCATAATTGATTATTTTTTACAGGAGTTTGTTCATTTTGTTAGTTTTGCTTTTTGGTTGATTCTTTTGGATTTTCTACATAGATGCTCATGTCATCTGAGAACAAGCACAGTATTATGTTTTCATCCCCAATTAATATAACTTTGATTCTCATTTTTTGTTTTACTGCATTAGTAAGGACATCTGCTTTGATACTGAAAAGGAGAGGTGAGAAGAAACATCGTAAGTGAAAGTTTTGAGTTTCTCACCATTAAGTACAATATTAGCTGTAGGTTTTTTATAGATATAATTAAAAAAAACAAATGTAGATTATAAGATAAGTCATATTACTATAAAATGAATATTCAGATAGCTTCAAGAAAGATTTTTACCTTGACTGTATATGCCCATATTTATTACCAGAGGTAATATTTTGTTAAAATTTTATTAAAAGTAAAGCTATTTCACAATCCTGTTTATAGAAATTATAAGCTATATAAAAATATCTCTGCAAAGATTACTTTTAAAGGAAAAATGTAAGCTATGGAGTCCTCTTAGAGTTGTGAAATCACTACAGCTTGTAGTTCATTGATTGACAAAATATTGTAAAAAAGAGAGAGAGTAGAGATATAGTTAATATATTTTTTTAAGATTTTATTTTTTTATTTATTTTTAGAGAGAGGGGAAGAGAGGGATACAGAGAGGGAGAGAAACAGCAATGTATGGTTGCCTCTTACATGGCCCTCACGGGGACCTGGCCTGCAACCCAGGCATGTGCCCTGATTGGGAATCGAACCGGGACCCTTTGGTTCCCAGCCCGCGCTCAATCCACTGAGTTACACCAGCCAGGGCAATATAGTTAATATTTTAAACAAATACTCTATCATGTCAAATTTTGAAATGTATAAATATTTATAACCTAATTTTAATTTTGATTGAAAAAGCAGAATGCCAAAGTGTCTTAATAAAACATTTTTCAGGACTAGAAAATATGACACCACTAATAAAATTTGAAGATTTCATTGAATTAGCACATCCTACACTCTATAGATTCCTTCCTTAATATAAATCATGCCATTTATGTCATATTTCCCAACTGAAAACTGATGGGGTGTGTAATGTATGCTCAGAGTTGCAGACTGTTTGTCCAACTATGTCACCAGCAACTTTTATCCTGAGTCATCACATTCAGAAAGTTTCACTTCATAAATATATTTCTCCCTTTCTTTTACACACACCAAATTGTCTTTATATCACAGAATTATAGGTAATATATCTTTATATCACAGAACTATAGGTAATGGGCTGTTGAATGTGGAAAAGGTCCCATTTATATTCAGTCACTTAACAAATGCTGACAGACTTCTATCTGTTAGGCACTGACTGTATGCTAATAACTAAAAAATAAATATCCTTGACCTCATGGAGATTATGTTCTAGCAGAGGGAGACAGTTAATAATCAATAATCAATAAATAAGAAAATAATATAGAATGTTAGCAGGTGGTAAACAGTATAAATTATATCTCTTCATTGATATTCTTGTTTGTTTATCCATAATTTTACAATTTTTCTTTAGTTCTTTGTCCATGGTTTCTGTTATCTCTTTGAACATATTTAAGACAGATGCTTTCAAGTCTCTTTATATTAAGTTGAATGTTTGGGCTTCCTAATTGATGGTTTGTCTTTCCTTTTAATGAGTTATACTTTCTTATTTCTTTTATAAGTTGTGATTTTTTTTTTTTAAATGGAAATTTACAAATGATAATGTGGTAACTCTGGAAATTAGATTATCTTCCCTTCCTGGGGTTTGATGTTCTTGATTGTTGAGGACTACAGTTGTTGCTTTGTTTTATTACTTCTCCAAACTTGAAAAGACCTTCTTCCTTGTAATGTGTGGTCACAGAAGTACCTGGTCTGTTGACTTGTACTCAGCTAGTGTTTTGACAGAGATTTCCTTAAATATCAGAAGCTAAAAAAAGAAACCACAAACAATACATTTCATGATAACTTAGTTTGTTAGGGCTATCACAAACTGGTGGCTTATATGACAGAAATTTATTGCTTCATAGTTCTGGAGGCTAGATGTCCAAGATCAAGGTGTCATCAGGGTTATTCCTTCTGAGGGTTGTAAGAAAAAAAAATTGTCTAATTCTTCTTGTACATCTTCTGATGAGTTTCTGAAAATCTTTTTATTCCTTGGTTTGCCTTTATCATCACATGGTGTTTTCCCTCTGTGTTCTCCTTGTCTGTCTCTGTCCCACTGTCCCCTCTTTATAAGGTTGCCAGTCACATTGGATTAGAGTCCACTCCAAAGACCTCATGTTAGCTAATTTCATCTGTAATGGCCCTATTTTCAAATAAGGTCACATTTGAGGTACTAGGTGTGAGGACCTAAACATATAAATTCTGATGGGGACTCAATTCACCACCTAACTCTTAGTCTTTGTGGATTGGCTCTTTTCTGGGCACTCCTTCAATGTTAACCAGGAGTTTACAATTCTACCTTAGCCTTTATTTCCTGTTTGTGCTGAGCCTAGAGATTAGCTGAAGATGAAAGTTAAAGTCTCTTCAGGTCTTTTCTGAGCACCCATCCTGCCCTGGATCTCTGTATGTGGCTTTCTAAATTCCCCAGTATACCTGAATACTTCTGTATGTTCTAATTTCTTAAAGAAATTCTCTTTTCAGATTCTCTTCCCAGTCTTTAGACTGTCTGTTGTATTTTTCAATTATAATTCTTTGTTCAAGGTGACTCTGCATTTTTCATTTACCTTATAATGTTTATGAACGATGCTTACTTCTTTTTTACCCTGAATGAGTGGTGCTTTAGGCAAAACAGAGACAAGCGTGTTGTTTTAATCCTTCAGTAATCCATAAAAAGGTTGGAATATTGAAACACAATAATTTTCTAGTAAGGTCTGCTTGGCTCTCTCCCCGTGTCCAAGCACTCGGGTCTCACCATAGGAATGTAGGCCAACCTCTTCAGGTCTCCAAGACTGTCATTGAGACAGGGGTTGAGTGAAACAAAATCAAATCAAAGCGCCACAAAACTTTTCTACTATTTTGAAGTTGCCTTTTTTTCTTGATTTATCATTTATTTGGTTGCTGTAAAACTTTTACTGTTTTCCAGTTCCAACAAAGTTGGTTTTGATCATCTCTCTTGTCTTTGATATTATTGTGGCAGAAGAGGAGTTTAGAGTTTCCTGCTCTGCCATTTTGCTGATATCACACTTGGCAACTGTTAAAAAGTAAGAAAAAGCGGATAAGGGCAGCTGTCAGTGGTGGAGGGGTGTTGCAGTTTTATTTTTATTTATTTTTATTTATTTATTTTTAAAGATTATATTTTTATTCATTTTTAGAGAGAGGGGAAGGGAGGGAGAAAGAGAGGGAGAGAAATGGCAATGTATGGTTGCCTCTTACATGGCCCTCACGGGGACCTGGCCTGCAACCCAGGCATGTGCCCTGACTGGGAATCGAACCGGGACCCTTTGGTTCCCAGCCCGTGCTCAATCCACTGAGCTACACCAGCCAGGGCTGTTGCAGTTTTAAATAGAGTGGTCAGTGTAGGCTTCATTGAGAAGGTGACATTTGACAGGTGATTTGAGAAGTGAAGGGACTACTATCCAAGTATATATCTGGGGGAAGAATGTATTGAACATAGGAAACAATGCAAATATCCTAGGGCAGGAGCATTCCTGGTGTATGTAAGAAAGAAGGAATTCAGTGAAGCTGAAATAAAGTGAGAAAGAAGACAATGAAGTCAAGACATAATGGGAAGGTCAGATCACACAGGACCTTGCAGGTCATTTTAAATACTTTGCCATTTCTTATGAGGAACGTATCAATAGAAGATGTTTGAAGTGTTTGAGCACAGGAATAACATCGTCCATCCTACCCGTTAAAAGGGTAACTGGCTGTTAGGTTGAATATAAAATATAGAGGAACAAAGATAAAGTCTCAAAGACCAGTTATGATGCTATTACAATAAACCTAGTGAGAGATGATATTAGAGAGAACCAGGGTGGTAGCAATAAAGGTAATGAGAAGTATTTGCATTTAAAATATAACTTGAAAAGAAAGTAAAGTTGGTAGGATTTTAGACAGGGAAAATAAAACTAAGTCAATAATAGCTGCAAAGTTCTTTACTTAAGCAACTCAAGATGGAATTGTCATCAGCTGAGAGGGGGAAAGCTGTCAGCAGGGCAGGTTTCAGGTAAACAAACAACATGCCAATTTTCGATGCATTGAGTTCGTGATACTTATTAAACATCCAAGTATGAAGTAGGCAATGAGGCATACAAATATAGAATCAAAGAGAGGCTTCTGGAAATAATTTAATGTTATAAAGTTATTAAAATATAGATGCATTTAAAAATCAATGCAGAGAATAATAAAGGACCAAAGGGTGATGGCTAGAACATTCTGATATTAAGAGGCTGGGAAGAGGAAAATCTAGAGTGACCAATGAAGTAGGAGAAAAATAAAAGGAATATGGTTTCTTGGAAACCAGATCAAGAAAATGTTTTAGCTCTGGCAGGGTGGCTTAGTAGTTGGCATGTCATCATGTACACCAAAAGGTTGTGGGTTTGATCCTCAGTCAGAACATGTATGGGAGGCAACAAATCATTGCCTCTCTCTCTCTCCCCACTCTCCCCCTTCCTCTCTCTCTAAATTTAATAAATACATATCCTAGAGTGAGGATTAAAAAAAGAAAATGTTTCAGAGTTGAGGGATTTTATAGCTTCATCAAAATACTACTGCTTAGTCAGTTAGAAGTACTAAGAATTAACCATATGATTTAGCAATGTGGAGCTCACTGGTAATTTTTGACAAATTGTTAAATTTTAGTAGTATTTGCAAAAGCCTGGTTGAAATAGGTCTAAGTGTTGGGAAAGCATTTCCGTAGTTAATAAATATTGTCCCCTAGAACTCCCACCAACCCCTTCCTAGGTTTCATGCCACAGACGTTGAAGAAGCAGGATACAGTCACCTAGATCTCTTGTTATCTTCAAAAGATAGGCCACTGTACATGGCAAAAGGGCATCAATTTATAGAACAAATAATAATCCTGCCCTCCAGAATGCCAAGCTAATATTGCATAGGATGTGATGTCACAACAAATGGCACAAAAGCCTTAGAGAAATTTGACAAAGCAGATACTTAATGTCTTAACAACATGATTCAGTGTGTCCTTCCAGGCATTTGTTTTATGTAGTTGTGCTTATTTACAAGCATATCTTGGTATATAGAAAGTGTGTGTACGTGTGTGATATAATCACCACCAGCTATATTGCTAAATGCAGAGACAGTGGATTTGGGTGTGGAGCCAACCAGCACCAGTCGTTCTGCTGCAACACCAACTAGCTAGGGTGCTAAGTAGGTGTGCGGAAGAGTTTTTCCGTCACTCCAGTTTTCTCATACAGAAAATGAGTAGATAGGATTAAATAACTAATTTTTATAACCCTAGTGTTCTCTGATTATCTACAGCAATAATACCGATACCAACAGCACCACCACCAACAATGTCTTTGTGTGTGTGTAATGTCGACAAAAACAATTAGAATGACTGCAGTCAAGAGAAATGGGAAATTAAGAAAAGAAATCACTAATGCAGCAAAATTATAGAGACAGGAGTAAAATAGATTAAAAAATGTTTTAATGCCCATCTTGGATTTATTCATGAAGAGAGCAGATGGAAAACAATGAAATTATTGGGGAAGAGATTGAAGAAGAAAACCAAGGAAGGGAATCAGATGAGGTGACGTCTAAAGCCGGAAGCTGGAAGAAAGGAGGGTGTACAAATGGAGTAAAGAGGGGATATGATCACAAATACCTTCACACTTTGGAAAGCCCTGTCCTTGAGAATGACCTGTCCAAAACCTACTGTTCTTCTCTTTTCAGAACACTAGCTATGTATTGCCTTATCCCAGGAAAAAGGAAAGAGCTTGTGTCTGTTTTTCCCATTTAGGAGGTTGACTGGGTTGCTTGCTTTGGAAAAAAGGAAGTTAAATCAAGACTGAGACTAAGGCTTTCCCTTTTTGCCAGCACTGGGTCATCACAGGAGCCCATAAACTCACCTGTGTGCTGCGAAGAGTTGCAACTAGTGCAGTTAAAAAGTGTCATTACCTTGGATTAGGTGTGAACAATATAAGGCAGAGCACTTGAAACCATTAAATGCAGGGCCAACTATGAAAGCAAAGCAGTAGCGAGAATTTAAAGGGCCATTAAGTTAGCCAAACGGATGGGAGGTTGAGAGGGCTTCTTTAATGTTCTTTAACAAAAATTAGATGTTTGATAATCCTTTCATATTCAGATAAGGGAAGAAAAACATCTCAAAATCAGAGGTGTTTTTCAGGCCCAGTATGTTCATATTAGATGTGTACTATTAGGTTAATTGTAATTTAGAAGTTAAAATGACCTTCTTCTAACTTTATTATTTTTTAATGTTAATTACTTTATTGTTGTTCAATTACAATTGTCTGCATCCTCTCCCCTCCCTCCCTTTCTTCCACCCTCCCCCTTGGTTCTGTCCATGTGTCCTCTGTAGTGGTTCCTGAAAACCCTTCTCCCCATAGCCCCCCCCTCCCAAGCTATTGTTAGATTGTTCTTAATTTCATGTCTCTGGTTATGTTTTTCTTGCTTTTTTCTTTTGTTGATTATGTTCCAGTTAAAGGTGAGATCCTATGGTATTTGTTCCTCACCAACTGGCTTATTTCACTTAGCATAATGCTCTCCAGTTCCATTCAAGCTGTCGCAAAGGGTATAAGCTCCTTCTTTCTCTCTGCTGCATAGAATTCCATTGTGTAAATGTACCATAGTTTCTTGATCCACTCATTTGCTGATGGACATTTAGGTTGCTTCCAGCACTTGGCTATTGTAAATTGTGCTGCTATGAACATTGGGGTGCATAGGTTCTTTTGGATTGGTGTTTCAGGGCGCTTAGGGTATAATACCAGCAGTGGAATTGCTGGGTCAAAAGGCAGTTCCACTTTTAAAGAGTAACATTTTTTCCTTAGTCAATTGCAAATGAGGATGTTTTGCACACTGTTCCTTGAGAACCATGTCTAGTGTGCCATTTGTAATTTTACTTAGAGCCTTATGCCAAGTGCAATAAGCCAGGCGGTGAAAGAGAAATACTATATGATCTCACCTATAAGTAGAAATTTGTCAACAAAACAAACAAGCAAGCAAAATATAACCAGAGACATTGAAATAAAGAACAAACTGACATAACCAGAGTGGTTGGAGGAGGGGAATAACAGGGGAAAGAAAGGGAAGGGTCATCAAGAAACATGTATAAAGGACCCATGGACAAAGCCAAAAGGGGGTAGGATTAAGGTGGGAGGTGCAGGTGGGTGGGGCGGGAGTGGTGGGGTGAAAATTGAAATAATTGGACTTGAACAACAATAAAAATGTATATAAAGAAAGGGAGAGAGAGATAAAGAGAAAGAAAGAAAGAAAGAAAGAATAACTTTCCTAACTTCCTAACTTTCTATCCTTCTTAATATTACAAAAGGAACCAACTGCTTTTTCTTACAATTCACAAGTCAGGCAAAAATACTAGTTAGCCTTTTTTATTTTAGGAAGTGTTGGCACAAGTTATAGGGCATTTCCTACCTGTTTTGAATTTTTGACGTCGTCTTTTAATAGATCTTCAACAAACTTCAGTTGAGTACAGTACAGAAATTCTGATAGATTCTAGGGACAAGAGATAAAATACCATCCCTGTGTTAAAGGAACACACAGTGCATTTGGGGAATCAGACACAAAATATCAGATTTTCATAATATCAGAGGATGAATTGTGATAATAGAGATAAACTCAGGGGGTCACATGATCACCAATAAGCAGAAGACATTAACTGACACAAACAAGTGACATGATGTTAATCCCTTAAATGATAGCAGTTGACTACTAACTAAGGGGCAGAGGGACCAATAGTAGCAAACTGTATGTCAACATTTTAGAACATAGAAAGTAGGAAGGAGTTTGGATAAAGCTGGCAAGAATAAAATCAAAAGGAGCCTCCTGGCTGCTTTCTTAAGACCTATAGCAAAATAGACTAATCTCTATCTTTGAAATATGGATTCTAGGATTTGATGTCAATGTAAAGCTGAAACCAATCTTTCTTAGGCATCTTATGGACACTGGAATTCATCCTAAGAGAATTAGAATGCCTATGGTGGGGCAGAGAAGTCCAGGACTGACCTGCTATTTGAAAGTATTTAGGTCCAGCTTGCCTGAAGCTTACTAGTAAGTTTTACACAAACACCAAGCTTCCTTAACATGTCATGATTAAAGAAAACACTGACCTACACTATGTCATTCTTGTTTCCTCACTGTTCTTTAGATGTATTTCCTGATTTAAAAATCTGATTTTTTGTATCCTACTGCCCTGTTTTTTAAAATGTAGATCTTAAATGCACCAATCAATGGCTTTTTTATATATGTATATACTGAAGTAACTACCATACAAATCAAGAGAGGATATTTTCATCATACCAAATAAATCCTCTTGGTTCCATTCTTTGTCACTAATCCTGATATCCTTAAAGAGTTTAATGTTGCCTTCCTTTTCACTGCATATAAGTAGATGATTATTTATCTAACAGTAAATCAATATTAGTTATGTTTGAATATTATAGAAAAAAAATATATGGAATCATAGTGTGTGTGTTTTTGTGTGTGTATGATTTCTTGACCCATGTTTTGGGAATCAATCCTTACTGTTGCATATAAAAGTAATTTTTTCTATTTATTGCTGTGTAATATTCCATTGTACAAATGTATTTACTCATTGATACATTATAAGCACTTGTTTTATGGCACTCTGCCAATGTAATTTCTGATACTTCTAATTTCAAACTGAAAGAGTGTATTAAGATATAAATATCCCTGCTATCTCTTATTACTTTTTGAAGAACTTATCTTACTGGGAAAATTCATGTGCTTGCATATTTTTCAACTAATGTACCATTTTAATGGAGTATCCTAGTGCTTTTTTCCATTATCTTACATGTTGCTGTGATTGAGCCCCCATGATGAGCTTTTGATGGAGTCATAATGCCGAGTGACAGAGAAAAACAGCATACATAGGTGGAAGAGAAAGTCAGAGAATGCAGACATCTGTGGCTCCGTAACCCAGGCGCTATTAGGCTTATTTCTGATGTAAGCTTGAGTTGTCACACATTACAGAGTTCATGAGGTTCTGAGATTAATGACAACACTGACGGGTTTTAAGTTTGGATAAGATTTTTATTAGTATTTCTACCTATAAATCAATTTCCCCATCAACTGTGTGTATACATAGCAATGTGTGTTAAGTAGAAAGTTCAATTATTTGGTGAATTTGATGAATATAGAAACCAACATTTGACCATTTGCCAAAGTGACTAATCACATAGCTTTCTTCCTTAGGGAACATAATATTTCAGCTACTTTTAATCTCTCTGCTGTATATTTTTTTCTGTCTTTACTCAGCAAATCTAAATGGAACAAAATTTCCCCTTTTCTATTCCAGTACCTAGTTTAACAATCTTGGGTTTGTGGTAGTTGTAGTCATTTTTTTTTAAATCAAATACCAGGTTGCCAAAAGCCAATCACTGTGACACCGGCACTTGAAGTGCTAATTTATTCTAACCTTAGGAAATTTGCTTTTTAGGAATAAATTGAGCATTGAAATTTTCTCTCTTATGTTTTTAAAAACATTTATGGAATTTCTCATACATAAGCCAAGTGAAGCACAGCATGTTTGGGTATCATGGGATTCGGAAAACTTTCATTGCCTCGAATTGATGATTTCAGTTATCAACATCGTTCGTGCAGATGTGAGCAACTTATGCTATGGTTCGATTCTGTCTGGTGTCCATATGTCAATGTCAGCGTGGATGGCCTCTAGCAAATTAGTGTTTGATTCCAAGAAAAAAACAAAAATATTAAAAGCATAGTCAATGCTAAAGTAAAAACAGGATTTCCTTGAATTAGTTAGGTAAATATTTTTTAAATGAGCAAATGGAGGTTTTTTCTTTTTTCTTTTTCTTCATGGGTAGGGTGATCAGATAATCAAGATAATCATATGAAGGTATTTGTCATAACAATGAAAATGGTGATGGTGATGATGATGACGATGACAGGAATAACATCATTAGTGAACTTCTGTTAAAGACCTGTGCTATGCCAAGTGTTATGAAATACAACCTTGAAAGTAAGAACTCTTTTATCCACATCTTATTCATAAAAAAGGATGCTTGGATTAGAGAATTTGCCCAAAGTTACAAAAGAAAATATCTGCTGAGAATGTGATTTTACCACAAAAGCCATCTGATTCCTAACATTTTTTACTACTATTTTATACTCTATTTAGTGAAGAGGAGACTTAACAGTTGTGTGTAAAATTTATCATTTTTTTAAATGGGAAAGTATTAAAGCAGGGTGCCAAACTCATTTTCACTGGGGGCCACATCAGCCTCGCAGTTTCCCTCAAATGGCTGAATGTAATTTCAGCTCCTCAGCAGTTAAGGAGTAGTTTTACATTTATACACTCCTAAAATTAGTTTGGCCCTCCGAAGGCAACTACAAGGCTGATGTGGTTCCTGGTGAAAATGAGTTTGACACCCCTGTATAATTAAAGGGTCATATGGATGTTAGGAGCATGCCCATTTTAATGGTATCAGTGCCTTAGATTGAGTTCCTTAGAATCAGTGCCCAAGTCAGAAAGTTTGATGCATGTTTTATGGAGAGAATTCTCATGGGAGAGAAGGAGCAGGGAAAGCCAGATAGGGGAGGGAGAGGCACTAAATAAGGACCTGACTGCCACAAGAGTGTAACTTCAGCCCTACTTGATGTGGTTCAGTGGATTGAGGGCTGGTCTGTGAACCAAAGGCTCGCTGGTTCAATTCCAAGTCAGGGCACATGCCTGGTTTGCGGGCTGGATCCCCAGTGGGGGATGCAGGAGAGGCAACCACACATTGATGCCTCTCTCCCTCTCTTTCTCCCTTCTTTCCCCTTTCTCTAAAAATAAATAAATAAAATCTTGAAAAAAAAAAAAAGAGTGTAGCTGTAGCCTGGTCCCATGGAGATCTCAAACGTCAACTGATCCAAAGATTTGCTCCCACTACAAAGCAAGAAGTATGGACATTTGTATTTCCAGGTCAGTTATTTATTAGCTGCAGGCAGCTCCTAAGGGCAGGGTATAAATAACTTCACAGAGTCAGCTCCTGTTTAGCCAAAGCAGAAGGGAATAAGCTGTGAATCATTAGCTTCTCATCATGTGTCTCCGTCTATCTGGGCTGCTATGACCCAATATCACATGTTGAGTGTCTTACAAGAAACAGAAATTTATTTCTTAAAGCTCTAGAGGCTGGGAAATTCAAGATGAAGGAGCTGGAAGATTTGGTGTCTGGTGCAAGCTTGCTTTGTGGTTTATGTCCAATTCTCATGGTGGTCCTACATAAAAGGAAGGGAGAGGAAAGTCTATGGGGTCCCTAATATAAAGACATTAATCCTATTCATAAGGGCTCTGCCCTCGCGATGTAATCACCCCTCAAAGGTCCCATCTCCAAATACTATCACACTGGGGATTAGGATTTAACATAAGGAACTTGGGGCTCGGGGTGGAGGGACACAAATATTCAACCTGTAGCATTGAGCATGCAATGTGAGTCATTTTTAGCAGTAAGCTGAGTGAAGTTGCAAACTTCTATCATCCTTTGAGAAGTTAGTCTTGACATGTTCCAAACTGCAAAACGCCCAAACACTTTACTGATACAGCAGGATTCTACATCTTTGTAATATATGTTTCCCGTCCTCTGGTGCACATCTGTCTTATTAAAACATCTGGAGAATTTGTCACTTATTGTTCAACATGTCTGATGAACACATTATCATTAGTATAGTGAGCCCATGTCACTTTGTACGGAATGTCCACCATGTGGAAATACACAGGTGGGTCACAAGTAGGTTTACAGTTGTTCCTATGGAAAATAATATAGTAACAAACTCTGTTTGCCTGCTTACAACTGTGAACCTACGTTTGCCCCACTGTTACTGTGGCAGAGAGTAGGAAAGTCATTGTAACCCTGGGGCAGGGGTAATGTGTACTGTTGTCCCACCCAAACAAAAGCAAACTGCTTCTAATACTCTTTCCTTTTTGGGAATTAGGGGAAATAAAAACAAATTGGTTAGATCAATAGCCACACACCACATACCACTTCCTACTGTGGTATTTTAGCATCTCTATTTCCAAGAGCTTTAAGGCTCCCCCCTTGAAATCCTTGTCGAGGCTGGTTCCCACTTAGGCAGAGAGATGGACTCCTCCAGGTGGCTGCTTTTCAGAAACAATACTGTAATCAACTCTGTTCGGAGGAGGGAGGGGACTTGGGAACTATTTGTTTAGTGGGTTTTGTTTGTTTTATTTTTTAGCCTGCCTATAGTAACAATGTGCTTAATGAAGTATTTTAGTTTAATATGCTTATAGTTCATTCATGTAAAGTGCTTAAGAGAGTGTCTAGTAAACAATTGTTAGTTTTATTGTTGCTGTTACCACCACCATCACGGTTATTGCTACATCGTTTTATCTCTGCAATGACTTATCCATGCATCTGTCCACCTCTCAAATCATCCTTCATGCCCCTGCGTATTTGCACAACTCTCTGAATAACCTTCCTTTAGCTTTCTCATCTGGTTTTCTAGCATGCATCCTTTCACACAGACATAAGAAATAGTATTTGAAATATACTTTACACATTCGATATTGTGAAATCTTTGCCATTTCTTTTGCTTTGGGCAAGGGGAAATATTTTTTCTTTCTTTCTATAATTTGTATGACATTGATTTGGGACATGAAAGTCACTAAGAAGAGAGGTGTCGAGTTTTAGCTCCTCACCCAAGGCTGAAACATCCCTGCGTGATTTGACCTGCCTCTTTCTGGGCCCCAAAATGAAACCTCTCTCTAGATCATGGGGCTCCAGCTGCTCTGGCCTTCCCTGTAGGTTGCAAACTTTTTCCTGGCTCCAAGATAATGAGTCTTCATATTTACATGCCCTTCCCCACCTTGTTATTTCTCAAAAGGACCTATATTTTTTCTTTACCAGTTATTATAGTTGCATTTAAATATCTACTTGCATAAATATATGTTGACTGACTATTTGTGTCCCTAGAATTTAAACTTCATGAGAACATACACTGCATCTCTCTTATTCATGCACATGTAGGTTATTAAACTTTTAAAGAGATTAACTTATTAGTTAACTAGAACTGTACCATTCAATATCTCTGGATGTAAAAATGATTCTGAACATGCCTTTGAATACATAATTAATTGCTCAAATTACATTTTATCCAATAAGGATAATCTCATTGAAGAAAAAATTCTTATATTTAGTATTTAAAAAGTAGCTATGAATTCCTTCCTTTATTGCCAGATCTCAGGTTTATATTTCACTGTTACTATTTTTCCAATCAAAAATACTGGAAATTCCCCTCTTCCAAAAGAACGAAAGAGAGGAAGAAAGAAGGAAGGAAAGAAAGAAAGAAAGAAAGTCTTTTTTTCTCAATTTGAATATAATTTCATATTGTAAAATTTGATTTGGGTTTAGAAGGAAAAACTGATTATAAAATCCAATATCTATATTAATATTTATTTTGATATTGAAATTTTTTATTTAGTATCATCTAAGTACAAAATTCTCTTTCTACATTTAACCTCAAGAATCATCTTGCTATTCCTTTGTAGAATATATCCCTTCAATGGAAAGACAGTTAGACCTCTTGATTTTTTCCACCAAGTTCTGTGCCTGAATCTTCAATGAAGCTTATTAAGAAATAAAAAGCCCTGTCACCTGAGTTGCTGACTGATCTAAGGGATGTCATAATAGTTGAATTTTTGACAAATCCTTCAGGGGACCCTGATATGTACCTCATACTAATGTTAAACTCACCTCCAGTTCCAGAGCATCTTCTTTGAGCTGGACATGACTCTAAATAATAAATGGGAAACTTAGAAGTCCTACAACAGACCTATGAAAGATAAGTGATACTTCGCAGATAGAGAATGTAAGGCTTTGCGAGGGTATGATTTTAGTCAAGCCTATTAGCTACCAGGGGTCAGATGCAGCAGAAGCAGGGTCTCCAGTGGGGACACACTGTCATTTAAGTTAATGTGTTAAGAGACAAAATATCACACTCGGGGGAATGGTACATTTTTTCTACTGCAGATAACTAACTCACCAGTCTCCGTGAGATAGCAGGGTGGATTATGCATACAGCCAGAAGTCCCAGAACCCCTGTAGTCTGAATGTACAGGTGTTGGCCCAGATTCCACATCCAGGAGCTTTTGCTGTGTCACAGAGCAAGGCTCCCTGTGCCTATTTTGTGCCTCATAATTGTTGTATGGCATTAGAGTGTAGAAATAAAGGTTGACCTACATCTCCAGGCCACAAAAAAGCTTCTAATGACATCATCATCTCACAATATTATCTTTTCACACCTCTTTTAGAAAAATAAAAAATCCAGCACTGGCTAGGTGGCTCAGTTGATTGGAGTGTCATCCTGTACACCAAAAAGTTGCAGATTCAAATTCTTATCAGGGCACAGACTTACATTGCAGATTTAATTCCCTGTTTGGGGTGCATATGGGAGGCAACAGATCAATGTTTCTTTCTCACTTCAATGGTGTTTTTCTCTCTGTCTCTCTGTCTCCTCTTCTCTCCCTATTTCTCTCTTGCCCCTGCTTCCCTTCCTCCCTCTCTCCCTTTCTTCCTCTCTAAAATCAATGAAAACACATCGTCTGGTGAGGATTTAAAAATAATTAAAAATCCTCGAGCCACAAAAAAATCTTCTTGGCAATAATTGAGTAACACAAATTGTATTATAAGAGTTCTGTCTCAAACATGGACTGTGAATGGATATGGTTAAATATTTGAAATCTCTCTGCAGAAAAGCTCTGGAGAAATCCATTCCCTCTTGTATGAATTACTAAAGTAACAGTCACAGCTCAGAGGCCACTTGGGTGCAAGTAGACCTGTAACGCACTGGAAAATAATCAAAAGGACAAAGATCAAGGCAGTTAGTGGGTGCCAACTCTTGTGCTCCATTTCTAGATTGCCACCTTTTTCCTTTCTCAGGCAGGCTCAGGCCATATGGGGGATGCATCTTTTCAGTAAGTACAAGGTATAATTGGCCACAGAGACCATTTTCAGCTGAAATGGGCATTTCATGTAAACACAGTGTCTTAGATTTATTGGTCTCTGATAGAATCTGAGACTAACACCCCCTTTTGAGTTAGGAGAATGTTAATTTCTGTCCTCTGAGCTCTGATCCCTTAGTGTTTTAGAGTCAGCTGGAAGAATAGTTAAACAGACAGTGCCTGAAGATTAGCATGCCTGTGGTGCAGGTTCCATGTTTTAAAGGAATTGACTTAAAAGACAAATGGGCTACTTCATAGAGAGGAACAAAGCTAGTCATTCCTCAGTAAGGATGGAAGGGATAAATTGAAGAGCTTTGCTGAGCGCTCCCTGGGTGTTGAAGGAAGTGAGAGTGGGGCTGTTTTTCTTAATAACTGAGCTGTCATTGCTCAGCTCAAAGAACACATTCTACTGAGTATAAAATGACTCCAGTGACTACTGATCGTTGTGTCCACTTGGACAGAAGGAGGGGGGATATAAGCCAGAGAATTAATACATTTTTGGCTCAGAAGATCATTATCCAAAAGTCTGGATCCTTCTGAAACTGAGAAATAACTTCCTAAAGACAATTTTGAATATTTAGGGATAAGGTAATAGGATTGTATTTATTCTAATACAAACATTGAAGTCACCTTACATGTTGAATAACTAGTCTCACAGTAAATAGGATGGTTTTTTTTATCTATGTTCTATTAGATAACAAGCTCCCTCTGAGTAAAAATGGTGTCATTCACTGCTTTTGGATGCCTTACTGTCCAGAGTCAGTACTTTTACAAATAAATACATTCTCTATAAACACATATCATTGTGCTCTTATATATCTTCCTGGTTAGAAGGAGGATACCCCCAGAAGCAAGAGTCCTTGCCTTAAACCATATTAACTCACCTTTGGGTTAATCATGTATTCTATTTACTTTCCTAAAGAAAGAAAAAATAAATAAATATCCATGATGAGCAAGAGAATATAGTAACTGCCAATCTCTGACCGACAGAGCCTTAAGTGAAATCAAAGTTTTGTCACAGAAGAAAACCTCAGTTGCTGTTGCAATGAGCGCAGGCAGCTCAGGAATGGGAGTTGCGTCTCCAGGAAGCCTGCCGCTGAGGGGAGGGCGGATATTTGCTGCTTCCCCTCTGGGCGCCTGGCACCAGCAGAAGCAGCCTGCAGCTCCCACTGCTTCTGCCACAAAGAAGCACAAATACAACTAAATGCTAGAAATGAAGGAAGATCACACAAACGATGCTTCTCTTTGTTCTTAAGCATCATTGATGTTGAAACAACCTCTGGCTTGAGAAAAAGAGCTTTAGAGAAGAATCATTTACTAGAAAGATATGCAATATCTCTCAGTGAAACCCCAGGGCCAGAGGCTGCTGATGCTATGGAAAATAACATTTTCTCAGATTTGAAAACACTTCTAGAGATTATATTAGGGGTGAAAATTCAATAGATCTAACTTTACACAACAATAGGAGAATATTATTTAAAGGAGATTGTGGTCTGTGCAGGGGTTATAAAGATAAATCAAACGTAATGGTAAAATTCAAGTCATGTCTTCCTTGTTTAACAAACATTTAGTCAGCATTTCCTATGCTTTAGGCCATCACGAAGGCTCATAAAATGTTGTCTCTCTTTTACAGGAGCTTACAATCTAGTAGCTAGAGATAAACTTTAGTAAGCGGTGTACTGTGCATATTAATTGTATCAGCCAAACAACCTTAGCCAAAATTTTTGTCTTTTTGAATCAAATCCATTCAAAGAGCACTTGTCAGGGTATATACGTCCCAACAATGAACTCATTATCTAATTTAGAGTGCTAATAATTATTTTTATTATGTATTTCACATGTGTTTAATTCTTGCCTAAACCTTTTGGTTATGACCCCATAATAAAGGAAATAAAACTTAGAAAAACATTTAGATCTGGCTCAAGTTTGCATAGCCAGTTAAAGGAAGAGTTGGGGTTTTGAACTCAGGCTGTCTAGATGTGAGCCAATGCTATGAACTATTAATACATTGTCCCTGTCATTGAGACGAGGCTATGTGCACAGAATGTAAATTTAAAATTATAGATCATACGGACAGGAGGATCATTTAGGGATGGTAGACAATACTAGGCATTGGGATTTCCTGCACGTGAGTATGAGATATATGAGAAACAGCATTCTTACTCTGTACCCCATTGTCTTGAACTCATAGCCCCCAAATCTACTCCTTGTAGTCGCTAGATTCTATCTCCCATAGAGGCACTGGAATCAATTATTTTCTATAAGTGACATTGAGATGACCGAGGCACTCAGAGGTGGTATTTTCCCTGACTCCTTTCACGGTGATTTTCAAGACAGTCTGCAGGGCGGGGCAAAAGTAGGTTTACAGTTCATATGGAACATAATATAGCCATTAATAAATAATCATACAAGAATAAACTCTGTGTTTTGCATGCTCAGCTCTAAAGCTACACTCTGTATAAGTTTTATTCATTTTGGCTTCGGACGCTTTTCTTAGGTGGGCCCCCAATATAAATCTGTAAACTTTCCAACAATCTCTAATACTTCTGTAGAGTGAAACACGGACCCTGCATACTGCTCATCCAGACTCCCTAATCCAAGTCCATGGTAGAGACCAACACAACTTGTACAATTGGCTCAAGAGATTTAATGTTATTTTCTACCTCAAGAGTTCACTGAAGGCAGAATCTATTCCATGCTCAAGTCTGTCCTCACTATAATAGTGATTGTCAACCTTTATCTTTTCTCAAAATTACCTACAGATAAGTAAGTTAAAGCAGATTTCTAGCTCGTCACTCCTGAGGGCCTGCAAACTCAGTATATCTGGGCTGGGGCTAAAGAATTTCTAACAATTTCCCAGGTGATGCATATGTTGCTGGGCCAAGTACCGCACTTTGAGAACTATTGCTGTTTAACCAGTAATGTTGTGGTCAAGATCATAGGTTCCAGAGCCAGATCACCTGCTGAAATGCCAGCCCATCACTCATGAGGTCTCTGGCTTTGGACAAGTTATTAAACTTCTGGGTGGCTGCAATCCCTCATAAGTAACATGTGATAATAGTCCTGTCCCCCATGGGGTTATTATAAGAATTAAAGGAATTCAATAAGTGCTTAAAAGAGGACTGGAACTTAGTAGGTTTATTAGAATACTTGAGCAGACATTATTTATTCATTGCAGTTATTGTACATGGTAGGTACTCAAGTGCTCAGTCTCTTGGAATTAATATTCATACCAGTGATACTGTGCCTGACATGTGACCTCTTTAAACAGCAGGAGGCAGTAAGATATAAGAGGTTACATCAGTTTACAGCTCTTTTGGGAGGCTGTTTTTAGTTGAAATATTTATTGATAGACTATATGTTGCCAGTTTGAGTTTTTTTATTATCAAATTGATACACAAACAGAGGCAGTCTGTTGCACAGTTATTGATGATCAGAAAAAAAGCAAACACCTGTCCTAGGGAAGAAAGACCAAAGTACTGAAACTTCTTCAGCATTAAAGGTAGAACAGGGTGCTACTTTTTAGAAAAACTGAAGGAGTTTTGAAATAATTGTGTTGTCAGCAGACCATGGCTTGATTTTATAACTGGCATTTCTCATGACAATGATTGAAATCTGTCATCTGAGTGAGTCTGCTCTTTTCATCATTCCTTTGTATGTCCACAATGACGCAGTTGCCATGGTCTTCCTTCTGAGCCCCTCCACTGCCAATTGCACACAGCAGGTGGGAAAGAGAGACTCAGGAATTTGCTGCCCTGATATAGAGACTGTAGTTAAAGGGTCAACTATCTGTCTTAACCTAAAATTAGAATACTCATATCAGGAAAGGCTTTTTTTTTCTTTTACATGTGAGGTTATTCATATAAAAATAGATAGATACTTTTCATTGCGTATTTGCCAAATCGCACCTATTGAAAAAAATAAGAAAAATACATAAAATGGAGAGTGATGAAAAATCTAGAAAGTGTGATTGTTATAGAGAGAAGTTGATCTACTGGAGAAGTGGCATTACCATGATAAACATCAAAGTCTAAACTTGATCTGAACTCATTATATGAGATTACTTATAAAATAATGATAATGATTCCCGCTCATGACTTGTAGAATATGTCTCAGGTCTTCACAATTATTCTGACTTCTTGAGGATCAGCAGACCTTTTTTGCAGCCCCTTTCAGGTACAATGTCGAACATATAATAAGTAATTAAATAAATGTCAACTATTTTTATTGAATTTATTGGGGTGATATTGGTTAATAAAATTATACGTTTCTGTGTACAATTCTATAATACATCATCTGCATATTGTATTCTGTTTTCACCACCCCAAGTAAAGGCTTCTTTTATTACCATTTACTATCCCCCCTTTACCCTCTTCTATGTGACCCACCCCCTTTTTCTCTCATAATAACCATATTATTGTATGTCTATGAGCTTTGTTTTGTTTTGTTTTTTGCTTTATCCCTTCACCTTTTTCACCCAGTCCCCCAGACCTCTCCGATCAGCAGCTGTCAGTCTGTTTTCTGTACACGTGAGTCTGTTTCTTGTTGTGGAGCTTTATCCAGCAGAGCTCTCCTATCCTCTGCAGATGAGAACAAGTCTACCAAGACATGATCTGCTTGGGGAGAAAAGGTTGACTAATCTCTCAGAGGAGAAAGGCCTAGAACCTCTCTTTCAATGAGATTTTATTGAGTTTAGCTTGCACAGGGATGTTTATCAAAGAAAGGATGGTTTACAGATAACATTTCTGGGATCACAGGGTTCCTTTTGAGTCAGGGTCTGGTAGACAGGGTGACACCAATCAGCCATAAAACCTGGGGAAACAAACTCACTTTGTGCTTGGACCATTAACATTTAAGTTAAGGGCATTCTTAGCAAGGCAGGTTGCACAGGATTTAATGCATTCTTTCTTAGGCCTGATGGCTCCCCCACTGGGAACCGCTGGTTCTGGCACAGGGCTGCACCCTCCACCCCCACTTTGGTATTGTGTCGGGCCTGAATCAAGTCGGGGGAGCAAGGCAGCCAAGAGATCAGGTGACTTTTTACAGATAGAATGAGGGCTCGACTATGATAAAGCCAAGGGGTAAGGGTCTTTTGTCCCTCCTCCATAATCCCCTAAGTCCTTCCCTGATGGCCCTTTTGTGACTGTGCCTATCTTAGGTTGTTCTTCCCTTGAGGAATCTTACCTGTCATTGACTATCCAGCCATCTTCCAGGGACCAAGCAGGGTTAAGTAAAGCGGGCAGAGACTGTGCACCTGCCAGGAGGGTAAGTTATGTCTCCTTAGTGACTTATGGTCCCAAGGCCAGCTAGCCGTGGGGCCTTTTTGCCTGTGAGGCTATAGCTCCTAAAACCAAGCAGGATGGTTCCCCACAGTTTCTATTTTGTTTGTTAGTTTATTTTGTTTTTTAGATTCCACATATATGTGAAATCGCATGGTATTTGTCTTTCTATGATTGAGAACCTTCATGAACTGCTGGTGAGAATGCAAACTGGTGTAGCTATTGTGGAAAACAGTAATGAGTTACCTCAAAAAATATGAAATGAAACTGCCTATGACCCAGTGATTACACTTCTGGGAACATACCCAAAGAAGACCAAAACAGTAATTCAAAAAGATATATGCACCCCTACATTCATTGCAGCATTATTTTCAATAGCCAAGATTTGGAAGCAGCCCAAATGCCCATCAGTAGATGAGTGGATACAGAAACTGTTGGGCATTGGCTGGTGGTTCATTTGGTTGGAACATTGTCCCATGGATCAGGGAGCTGCAGATTTGATCCCCGGTCAGGGAATATATTTAAGTTGTAGGTTCAATCCCCAGTTGGGGCATGTATGGGAGGCAATTGATTGATGATTTCTGCCTCACATCAATGTTATCCTCTCTCTCTCTTTCTCCACTCCCCTTCCTATCTCTCTAAAAATCAATAAACATATCCTCAGGTGAGGATTTTTAAAAGAAGCTGTGGTACATTTACACAATAGAATGTTACTCAGCCATAAATAAAAGAAGGAAATCTTACCTTTTGAGACAGCATGGATGGACTTAGGCAATACTATGCTAAATGTCAGCTATTTGATTAGAGCTTATATCTAGCCGTATAATAGGTGAATATCCACTCTGCTTCCCAGTGCTACCCATTTTTCATTCCTGTAGCTACTGGGTGAAATTGAGGCCTGTAGGAAGCTAAGGTAAGATGTGTTCACAGAATATCAAAAAATAAATTAAATTCAGTTTGGAAAAAAAAATTTAAACCATAACAATGGTGATGTATTAACATAAGGCACAGTTGCAGCTTTCAAGCAGAGTGCAAAGATATTAAATGATCAGCAATATCATTACAAAGAAGTACTTATTGACTATAAAGCAAATCATACTCCTCTCCCTCAAATATATTGACTACAAATTGCAGAAGCTACATATTAATAATTAGCCACCAATCCAGCCATTTATATACCTAGCAGAACTGTGGCAAAGATTTTCATTATGTTTTATTTAAGTTAGATAAAAATGACCATAGTTGGGCAAAAACATTCTTATATTATGGTTCTTATCATCCATTGTCTGTATGCCTAGGTGATTCCAGTACTGTAGAAACATTGATTTCAGATTCCAACAACATATCTTTCTGTAGGTGGTCTATACCATATCAACTCAGATTTGTCCCAGCATGAACCATAGCAATTTTAGTAACCCACCTCAGTTTTCTGAAAGATGTAGTTGGTGAATTTCAAGAGTCATAGAAAGTCTTCATGTTTCAGTCTGTATAGCAAGTAGACATGATTTTCTTCTTTAGAACTAGCCAAAAATTGAAATACTAAGAAAAAGCTCCCATGAATTTCATTGGGATGATTTGTTTGATTTCTTCAGTGAATCATTTCTCATTTCCTTGTGAGAAAAATCATATTCTTTTTGGGATGCTTAGAGAACAATTATTCCCGGGAATGTATAGTTACAACTAAATGGTATGGGAGAAAAAGAGACTGTGTTTTCATTTATTTCTCCTCTGGAAATCGGTAATTATAAGATTCACATTTTCCTTAGCCTCCTTATTCTTCTTCTATTATGAAGTAAGAAATAAAAGCAGCCACTGGTAAAGCATCACTGATGAGCTCAGAGCAAAACATGTATTTCCTTTTTAAAAATATCTTTTAAAATTCTTTGTGATTTTATCATTTATGTTGCACCTATTTTCTCTAATTGGATGTTTTCTAGTAAGATGGGAGTCCTAGGTGAGCTCTGGAACTAAGAAAAACTGTAAGTCTAGCACAAGAAATCTTAAACCTACATGACAGCCGTTAGCACCTGCTTTGGGACTTCAGCTCAGATCTAGTGAGATCTCATATTATACCTAGACTCTCTAAAAGCAACCAGACAGACGAAATGATCAGGCAAGATGGGTCATGGAAGGAAAACACTGTATTAAAAATAAACAGAACATCCACCATGGAAAAATACCCTTGAGGAAATTTTAGTGTTTTAAGCTTCTCCAAGTTTTCGGTCAATCCAGGTCACTTAGTGAAATCGATAAAATGTTATCACTGTTCCAAAGAAGCCTTCGAGTGTGTTTAGTGAGAAGCATGGCTCTGAAATGTAAACGGAGTATTGTTGCTACTGTGCTATCAGAAGGCCTTGAAAAATATTTCAAGGCTACTCCTGGCAATGAGTTTAAGACAACATGCCTAGATTTCTGTCACATCTTCCATTTTCTTGTGTAAATGGATATGTGGTGCTTACCGTACAGCAATAGATTAATCCAAAATGGATTCTTCTGCCTTCTGGACCTTTCTAGAGTCATCTGCAACATTTGCAGGTATGCCAATGAGATTTTTGGGGGGAATGAGTTATTTTAACTTGGAAAACATTCTTCACAGTGCCCCTATTTAATTTGGAGTAAATCTTCCTATCCTGAGCCTATCTAGATTGTAATGCAGTGAGTTCTTTCAAGTAAATATTGCAACCACGGCAAATTTTTGCCCTTCTTTGTTTGAAGATCTGCAGTATCCAAACATCATAATGTCCATTTTGTTCAAGGGCCTCCACAATTCTACCTTTGACTAAATGTGAACCAAACATAGAGGAATAAACACAAAAAACACAGCCCATCTTGGTCTTGTTTTCCTATCATCACCATTTCTAGCTCTCATTGCACCCTTCTCAGGCATCGTGGGTGAGATATCTTAATCTGAAGCCTATTTACTCCTTCTCTAACCTGTAATATTGGTGAAAAGGCCTCCAAGTTCTTCTTCGATATTGTCTCTTGGTTTTATTCTTTCCTCTCTCTTCCTTCCATCTCAATTCCGCCCTTATAGCTAATATTATTGTAGCTTTGTAGCAAAGCATTGTGCTGACTGCTTTTCATACACACTTGGATTTAATCCTTACAAAAAGAAAAAGACAACCCTGGAAGAGCATTATTCTTATTTTACAGAAAAGGAAATTGAGGCTCTGATTGATCAAGTGACTGTGGCATAAGATCACTCTAATAACTAGATCTGTGTGATTTGAGTGATGAAAATAGGCTTTTGCATGGCTCTCTAGGGTCCACATCTAATTTAAATTTCAGGCAGTCAGCCTTTAAGCAGTAACTTTTATCAGCCTGGTTAATATCTTGCTTAGAAACTTCCTTTTTTTTCCATTTGAGTTAAACTTTTTACTGAATCTGGTGTTCTAAGCTCTATACCAAGAACTCCATTTTATGCTTTGAGCTGTAGATCCCCAATATTTGTTAATGTTAATCCTTTACTCCAACTAGGTCAGTTTTCTTACCGACATATCCTGATCACACAAGGATCTCCATTGCCACTCTCACCTCTAATTTGCTCATTTTTTT
The DNA here is from genome assembly GCA_004026765.1 of Micronycteris hirsuta. Lineage (NCBI taxonomy): Eukaryota > Metazoa > Chordata > Mammalia > Chiroptera > Phyllostomidae > Micronycteris > Micronycteris hirsuta. The sequence goes on from PVJI01019056.1 coordinate 27,686, forward strand.
TTGTCCTACAACTAGTTCCTTGCTTGTATTTGTTCCTCCACATCTGCAGTAATATCTTCTCTTCTGTACTTCCCTCAAGTCCCAGTTAAATGCTCATATCATCGTATTCCTTATTCATTTGGTCTCTCTATTAGTTAGGGTAATGATAGCTGCTCTAGCAAATAGACCCCCAAGTGCATAAAGTTGCAAATATAACAGAAGTGCGTATCCATAATAAACATGTAACTTTTGTCCACACAGTGATTCTAGAGCGCAGACTCCTCTCATCACATGGCTCCTCCCTCCCTCAGGGAGTGGTCCTTCTATACCAGCAACATCATCACCACCTGGAAACTTATTAGAGTTGCATATTTTAAGGCTTCATCCAAAGTGTACTGAGTCAGAAATTGTGGGGTTAGAGATCTGTTTGCAAAAACCCTCCAGGTGATTCTGATGAACGCCAAAGTTGGAGAATTACTACTCACAGCCTCCTAGTCATTTACATTCAGTCTGTGGATGTTCAGAGAGTGTGGACGAGATCTACATGCTTCTTAAAGTCATGGTTCCAGGAGCGATGCACATCACTTCTCTCCATACCTTACTGGTGAGTCCTAATTAAATGGCCATGCTTCATGCAAGAGAATGCGAAATGTAGTCCCTGTAGTTCTCATCTCAATAAAATAAAGGTAGACAGATGTGAGTGCGGTCCTTTGAAGAAACTGTCTTTCGTAACCTGACTTTCCTAAAGTATGCTTTAGAATGCATTCCAACAGGTTCTTAATTGTCTCAGTGCCTCTGCCAGCTTAGTTCCTCACAGTGAGTATTTTTATTCCTTCTTCCTCTTCATGTAGTTTGATCTTCTTCATCATTTATTTGGTTATTTCTTGTCAGAAATTTCTTTCTCCTTTCATTACGAGACTGACCATTGCAAACTTTCAGTTGAAGGCTGCTGTAATATGTCAGCTTACTTTCTATTAGCATAAAGTAGCCCAGCTGGCGGGCTTGTCATGCAGAGCTCAGGACATAACGGCGACCTGTTCCCCAGCACAGTACAAATGCTTCTAATTTTGATTTGTCTTCTCCACATGTATTCTGCACTTCCGTTCATCGATTCTGAAGACCTGAAGGTGTTCATGGACAGGAGGGGATAGTTTTTAACTTGTAGATGAAGTGCGACTTCCCTGTGAGCCCTGGCTCTGTGCAACTTAATAAGGCGAGTTCATTACTGTGACTGGACCTGGCCCCAGGGGCACATGCCGTAATATAAGGAATCATTATGACCGAATCATTATGAAACCAGGTTTATCTATTTATTATTTATTCCCCAATATAAAACAGCATTCCATTTTCCATATAACACAATTCAAAAATGTTTATTTTTGATCTGTATATATAACTATAAAGTGTGCAGATAAAATAATCAACTATCTATATAATTTAATCTACTGATTTTATTCTACACACATTTTAATTCCTATAAAGAATGACATTAGTTCAGAATTATTCTTTTTTCTTCTCATAAAATAATATTCAAATGTTTCATAGGCATCAAGTCCACGTTTCTGTCATCTCCAGAACTACTACTTTTTGAATCATCTTGTAGTTTTCCAGAGCTTGTTGTCTTGACTTCCACTTACATTGTTGGAAGTCCTTATTTAATCTGTGGATGCGGCCGTAGGTGGATTGTTGGTCCGAGTACCCAATCACAAAGCATAAGGACCAACCAAGCTGTTTTGTGTTATTTAAAGTTTACTTCCTCCTTTAAGTCTTCACACTGTCCCTCTACAATATACCATGTACTGTATTGCTTTCTAAAATGACTTAGAAAAAGTTTTTTTTTTTTTTAAGTTGCTAATACTCATCACTTTTAGCCAATACCACCAACAGTAACCCATAACTGTGTGTTACATTTCTTTGGCTGATTTTGTTTTTTTAATGTAACTTGATAATACCTCAAACTAGCATTAGTTGAGATTGTTATAGAATCTTTCTGGACTATGTTCGGATGTTTCCAACATAGTAAACCAGAGAATGCCCGGTGGTATGAACAATTTTATAAAATTTGAGGGGTAACCTCTGAGGTCTGTAGGGCATCAGCCTGAATTCTCATCACTGAAGACACAACCCTGTGAGCCTGGCATTCGTCTTCCTGTTTGTCAGTGATGCTGAGACTCTGAAACTTCCGTGATTTTCACAGAGCACCCAGTCGTTGGACCAAATGTCAAGTGATGTCATGACGACATGTGTGGCTAGAAGTATGTAGGTCAATTATATGTAAATAATCATAAAAACGTGATAAAAATTTTGCACCATTCACTGGTTTGAGCTAAATTATTAGTCCTTAAAGACTTTGTTTCTTTTTTTTTTCTTTTTAAATTTTCTTTTTCTATAAGAGCCAACTTTCTGCAATACTGTACAGTGTCTGCATTCATGTTTAAAGACATTTCTATCCTGGGCATGCCTTTTGAGGAGTTCTGAAACTCTCTAACTTGTGTTTTTTTTCATGGTGCCTAACCCTAAATTTCTATTCTAAAAATAATCCCTTTTAATAATTTATTTTTTAAAAACAATTTTCATAAGACTTTATTTGAGCCAAACTGAACATATGGTAGGGAGCAAGATCTCAAATGTTCCCGTAGATTTCAGTGGCCAATTAGATCTTCCAAGTGCCATGATATAACCAAAGTTACTAATTATTTGTTTGTTTGTTTAGTAACTTGTTTTCTTTATTTATTATCTATTCTCTGACCCAAACAGAGATTTGGCATTCTAAATAACCAATTCAGACTTATAAATAATAAATGCATGTTTTTAACTAGGATATATTTTTTTTATTTTGAAAATATTTTCCAAATTTCATCAGTAACCACCTCAACCCTGTGCATTTGTGTTATCCTGAATTATGAGCACCAACCAACTAAAAATTCCAAATCTGGATCTGAAGTCACTCATAACCATTGCTTTTTTTTTGTTTTGTTTTGTTTTCCTAATCACATTCTGTTGCATGCTAGTATCCTCCTGACCCCTCTTGTCTGGCTATTTCCTGTCCATGATTTCTCACCTGTTATTTGTACTTGGTGTCACTATTTGGTTTTCTAGTTTTCTAAATCTTTTTGGCTAAAACCCAAATATCTGTTTTATTGTGGTTCCAATCACCCCCTATAGGCTACCTTACCCTGTCTCTGGAGTCTGGGAAACCACTCAAGCACTTCTGTATTATTCAGGGTTCTGTGGCTGCAAATAACAGAAACTGGTGCATGCTAATTTAAGAAAAAAATATATTGAAATTATGTCACTCATAGATTTGGGCAGAAAAACTGCAAAGGACAGAAAAGTGGGACAGCTCATGAGATCTAGGAACTAAGGGATATTTTATCTGGGCTCCCTATACATACTTGTTCCCAAATGGGTTCCCAAAAACTTATGTTCGAGGAAGGAAAATAAATTTGTATAGATAACATTTTAGAGAGCCTTGGCGTGCAGAATTAATTCAAGATGGAAAACTGTAGCACTGGAGGATCTCTAGGGAGAATTTTTCCTGTCTCTAAGGGTCAAGGAGGCTCTAATAAATGTTCACACATCAGGCACGTATCAGACCAGTGTTTGACAACTAGCTTATTCAAGTCTTAAGTCTCAGCGTTGATGGTAGTGTCGTATTACCACACTTGAGTACATCATAGTGATCTGAGACATGAAAGGGTAAACTAGAAATGGAGACTTATCTCATGCCATTGTATTTGAAATACCTTTTTTAAAACAGTAATTTCTGAGCTATTGGTAACAGCGTGATTGAAGGGCACAGGGACGTGATGAGTGAAGGTGGAAACTGCGTATTATCAGCACTCCAGAGGGAGCAAGGAACAAAGTCATGATGATTATTTTGGACACATTTTGAATATAGCACAGTAGGTTCCCATCATTAAAGATATATTCTAGTTTTAAAAGTCTATTGTCTGATATTAATGGGTTTAAATATATATATGTAATTTTTGTCAAAAAACAAAATGGGACAAAATGGTCATGTTAAAAATAATTGGGTTTTGGTCATTATCTCAGCAGAATTTGAAAGTAATAATGATGTGAGATGTAAAATTCTTAAGAAACATTGGGAAAATAGTTCCTTTT
>PVJI01019057.1:0-31863 GCA_004026765.1 Micronycteris hirsuta
GCAATAGAGAACATAAGATTCAGACTACAGATGGGCAAGTGTACCATTCTAGCCAATGGACAGAGTGACTTCAGAGAATGTCTTCATAATAGAGTTTAGTTACCTCAGCTCTACACTTACTACAACCAAATTTGAAGATATAAGTTACGATTCTTATTGTATCTATCTAAATTTATACAAAAATAAAAGGGAGTAATAAATGAAAGTGAATAATAATAATGATAATAATAATGTAATAAAAATTTATGTTTTTAAGGTATATTTTGATTATGCTATTCAGTTATCCAAATTTTTTCTCCCCTTTATACCCCTCGGCCCTGCACCTCTCCCACCCTCCAGCACTCCCAACACCCTTAGTTTATGTCCATGGGTCATACATATAAGGTCTTCGGCTTCTCTATTTCCTATACTATTCTTAACCTCCCCCTGTCTATTTTGTGCTGACCAGTTATCCTTACTCCCTGTAACTATTTCCCCCATTCTCCTGCTCTTCCCCCTCCCCACTGATAAACTTCCATGTGATCTCCATTTCTGCCATTCTGTTCCTGTTCTAGTTGTTTGCTTAGTTTTTGTTTTTTAGGTTCAGTTGTTGATACTTGTGAGTTTGTCATTTTACTGTTCATAGTTTTTGATCTTCTTCTTCTCAGATAAGTCCCTTTAACATTTTATATAATAAGGGCTTGGTGATGATGAACTCCTTGAACTTCACATTACCTGGAAAGCATTCTATCTGCCCTCCCATTCTAGATGATAGCTTTGCTGAATAGAGTAATCTTGGATGTAGGTTCTTGTCTCTCATGAATTCAAATGGTTCTTATCAGCCCCTTCTTTCCTGTAAGATTTCTTTTGAGAAATCAGCTGATCACCTTATGGGAAGTCCTTTGTAGGTGACTCTCTCCTTTTCTCTTGCTGCTTTTAAGATTCACTCCTTATCTTTAGTCTTGGGTAACTTAATGATGATGTGCCTTGGTGTGTTTCTCCTTGGTTCCAATTTCTTTGGGACTCTCTGAGCTTCCTGGACTTCCTGGAAGTCTATTTCCTTTGACAGATTGGGGAAGTTTTCCTTCATTATTTGTTCAAATAAGTTTTCAAGTTCTTGTTCTTCCTCTTCTTCTGGCATTCCCATGATTTGGATGTTGGAAAATTTAAAGTTGTCCCAGAGGTTTTTAAGCCTCTCCTCATTTTTTTTTTAATTCTTGTTTCTTCATTCGTTTTGGTTGAATGTTTATTTCTTTCTTTTGCTCCAAACCATTGATTTGAGTCCCAGTTTCCTTCCTGTCACTTTTGGTTCCCTGTATATTTTCCTTTATTTTACTTCGCATAGCCTTCATTTCTCCCTTCTTTTTGTGACCAAACTCAATTATTTCATGAGCATCCCAATTACCAGTATTTTGAACCCTGAATCTGATAGTCTGGCTATCTCCTTGCTGCTTAGTTCTTTTTCTAGAGTTTGCATCTGTTTCATTTGGACCATCTTTCTTTGTCTCAGCACACCTGTTATGTTTAAGGGACAGAGCCTTAGGTATTTGCCAGTGTGGGCAACGTTCTTTGCTGTGCTGTGGTGCTGTCTGTGGGGGCGGGGTCAGAGGGGGAAAAGTGCTGTTCACTTAACTCTCGCCCCACTTTCTGTCCATTTCCTCACTTCCCACAAGCTGATTGTGCCCCTTCAGGTGCCACTTCCCTGGTGAGTGGGCCCGTCCATGCTCTAGGATCCTGTGGGCCTCTCCAACAGACTCTCCTGTGAGACTGGGAGTTTCTCTCGCCTTTCCAACTCCTACAAATTTTACAGCCAGAGGTTTTGAGTCTTTACTTTCCCAGCTCACCAGCCCCCACCTCACCATATCCTCTCTTCCAAGCTGCCCATCTCCGCCTATGTTGCAGCCTGTCAAGGCCTGATAGGTTCATGAGACTCTGACAGATGAAAGAACGTTCACAGAGTTGTTGGGATGTCTAACATGCCTTCATTCAAGAGTGGGCAATCCATGCATATCACCCAGCATGGCATCCATAGGGGAGTCCCTAGACCCTTAAATACTAAAAAAAACAAAAAAAACAAAAAAACAAAAAAACAAAAAACAAACAAACAAACAAAAAAAAGCTGGTAGAGAGCCAAAACAAGTTATATGACATAGCAAGATTCTGCGCATGTGAGCCCATTCAAGGCTATGGGAACAGTTTATTGGAGCAGTCTCAAGGCTCTTAGAACATTACTTAAGTATATTACTTAATGTACTTAGAACATTAACAAAACTTACATAGCCTGTTTTCGAGGTAATGGGAAACCGCTTCCCTTAATTGCCCAGACATGTGGGTGAGGAAGCCAGACCGCCTCCATTTACCTGATACCATCCCTCCTACTGGTCTGGATGTTTCTTTAACTCCTTGGTTGTTGGAGTTCCATGCAGTTTGATTTCTTGGAAGTTCTGGTTGTTTTTTGTTTGTAAATTGGTTGTTATCTGTCTTTTGGTTGTGCAAGTAAGCAACGTGTTTGTATCTACACGTCCATCTTGGCTGGAATTCCTCCATAAACAGTGTTTTTAAATCCAAGCTCCAGTATAATGCAATTGCTAGTAAATGGCATTGTGGTTCCAAGCTGATGTCAATGGATAAATTCTTGATTTGTAAAGAGCTGGGTGTGGTGTGCATGAACAAGCTGCAAGGTTCAGAAATAAAGTCTTGATGATGGAGTCCATTACCTCTATTTGCATTGAATTAGGCCTGAAGACTTAAACCTTGCAGACACTAATATCTCTCAGGGAGCCCTGGTTAGTGTAGCTCAGTGGATTGAGCACAGCTGGGAAGCAAAGGGTCAGTGGTTCAATTCCCAGTCAGGGCACATGCCTGGATTGCGGGCCATGTCCCCAGTGAGGGCCATGTGAGAGGCAACCATACATTGCTGTTTCTCTCCCTCTTTGTCTCTCTCCCTTCCCCTTTCTCTAAATATAAAAAATAAAATCTTAAAAAAAAAATCTCTTAGGGAGTTTGGCATAAGTTCCCCAGGGTTAACAACACAAAGCTGTACCAAAAATTCTCTCTCCTTCATATTAACCAACATTTGTAATGGGTTTAATTATAGCTAAGTTCAGTAGGCTGAGAATTGCATTGTTATATTTCTAATTAAGCTTTTAAAGTCATAGGGCCTCTCCAAGTGCTGGACATTTGCTGGTTTCTAAGACCTTTTTAAGAATATTTGAACATTAAAGTTTTTAAGATAGAAAAAGAATTATTCTTAGCTGAAGTGAAGCCACAGATTCTACATAGTAGCATAATATGTTAAAATTCTGTGTAAATTTGGCCCTTTTTTAGATGACTCTTTGGACCTTGGTTGAGCAGTATGCTTCTTATATCATTTATCTTGATAGATGTTTGTTCAATTTCTATCTAGTGTACTACATAAGAAAAACAATAAGTCCTTTTTTCATTTTTTTAAACAAAGTCAATTTAACATTTTTCTTAAATATTCTAGTCTCAATTTTTGTTAAGGAGATCAATTTTTCTGCTTGAATATTTGTTTTACTCAGGTTTATTTGCATGGATTATTGTAAACTGTAGGCATTTTAAATAAGTCAGTACTTATAAGTAAACTATGAAAGCTAAAATTACAAAATTCAAATTATCAAAGGTTATTGATGTGTAGAACTCTGTAGCCACAGAATGTGTCTAAATATTTGCTATATGAAAACTGGAAACTAAAGATGCCAAGGTAGAAATTGATGAGATCTTAAACATTAGACCAGTGACATTGAGTCTAATGCTCTGTTTCTACCTTTTATGAAATATATTCTAAAGCCGTATTTTAAATATAGATATACATGCACAAACACAGATACACATTGTCCTAGTGTGAAAACCTTTTCATGTCTCATTTATCCATTTCTGATTTGTGAGGATTTGACTACTGATGCATTAAAATCAGAAGTGAAGCATTTTGAAATACCTTCAAAGAGATAGTTAGTAATGTATGATAGTTTAAGTGTAGGCAGTAGTTAACATGTTCTTAGAATTAAGGTGCTGTTTAAAAAATGATTCTCTTTTAGGGATATCATCAAACACAGAACTGATTAAGCAATCCAACTCCGCTCTGGTTTCAGAGCAAAGTGTTAGCGATTCTGCCACTGATTCTTTCTTTTATTATACCTCATTATTATCTCTTTAGATGATTCTTTCTTTTCATTTTGAATGATTTCCTGCAGTATGGCCTTTTAAGGAACATAGTGACAGGGTAAAGAATTAATTAAAATTCTAATGGCACAATTAGTAGTGAGTGTGAACTGTTAAAACATTTCCTCAGATGTTTTATAGCTCGTGAGATATCATCTTCACCTCAGCTGATGAATACTGACCACCTGTTACCTATTACCATAACATTATGCAAGCCAACTGACAGAACGCAATCTGGTCCCTAGTGATTGGACTACTGTAGCAATTGATAGGCAGTTTCCACGCAGTAAACTGTGAAAGCTAAATGAGATGGTAAATAGAAACTTAGGCAGGTGTTTAATGGAAAAATACTATTGAAACTCTCCAGAAGTTGTAAAAATAAATGTATTGTTTATGCATATTTTATGGTATTCCGTTTGTTTCAGTGTTTGAAGATAGTAACTTTAAGATCAATGTTGTATGTTATGCATTTGTAATTCCTGTATGAGCTCAGAACTGGAGTCAAGAAGCATATTGCAGTTACTAAAGAAAGTTTGTTATAAAAAAAGTTTGTTGGTGCTAAAGCAGTCTTGGTTAAAATGTGAATGTGGGAAGTGATGCTTTACACTAAATAGATGCTTTCTCTTAGACTTGATGAAGTGAATAAGCTTAGAGAGAGAATAAGTTAACTTGGAAGGGAAAGCATGAATTAGCAGATTTCACTGAATTAAGGCTATTTGTTACTGTAATGTTGTACAAGATTCTTCTCAGTTCTGAAAAGCTTGAATTTATAAAATGATTTCTTCAATTATTGATTTGTTACTTGTCTGTTCTCTAAGAAAGTCAGATGAAGATGACAATATTTATAGGCCACCTCTCCTCTGTGGGATGTAATCCATCTTCGTTCATTTCAGTAAAAGTGATAGATGGTGTTTGGCAGTGTAATGATGTGATCATTCTACCAACACCTCTTTAAATCATAAGTGGTTGCTTTCTGTTGTGTAGATATTTAATCAGTTATACGTCCCATTACTGATTTAATTCAAAATGGTAGTGGCAGGTGAATAATGTATTTGTATATTAATATCATATTGTATTAATGCTCCCTTCACTTAAGTGTGCTATTCATTTGTGAATCATAAACTGTCAATTCATGGGTAGAATAAATTTAACTGAGATATTAGGCATCTAAAACCTTAAGTATTTTAATTCAGTGTGTTAGTAGAAAAGTGTTTATATCTCTGATTGTGCTTCCTTGATTCAGCGGATTATTTACCATATCAGTACTTTCTGTGAGTGGTAAAATTATTATATTAATTTATACCTTATTTATATGTACTTCAATTGTCAAATTACAATAGAAGAGTGAAAATCAGAGAAAATAATGCCAGAGGAACAGTTTTAGTGCAGAAAATTCAGCAACTATTTAATAGAGATATACTTTTAAAAGAATCCTGAAAGTTCATCAACATACATATTTTTTCATTTAATTTTATTATTAATTTGAGAATATAGGGTGATTATAGTATACAAAATATCTGGTTCACAATATTCTAACCTGTTTGTAATAAATAAATAAAATGAATAATTACTATTTCTATTTCACATTCATTCTCAAAAATATTATTCATATCTTATAGAAACATTTATAATTAAATTTTTTTTTTCTTAGGAAAATTTGTTAGCATTACTATCTTTTGAAAACCTTTACACTGGGTTTATAGGATCTCATGTTGATTCCAACAGTTAGAATAAACATCCAATGAAAAACTTGAATACATTTTTTTAATGAAAATTAATGATCCTACTTAATTAAGTGAAGGGACTTAAAAATTATTAGCCAGCTAATGCATGCTTTCTGTCAACATTACTTTCTTCTAGGCATTTAAGCAAAGTAGATAATTGTAGCAATCCTTAAAAGAGATCTCCAAGAGTTCCTGTGGGAAGTATGTGGTACAGTTAAGCAGTTGTGCATAAACACTGGCTGGCTGATAGACTAAATAAATTTCAGCTTAATCTCACTGAACTTCACAACCTTCATCTCCACATTCTTCTCTCTTAACCACATTCAGAGCTGTTATTTTTGATGATACCACATTCTTGTTGGTGTAGGAGGAGCAAAGGGTCTTGCACTATTAATGGGACAGACCACCTTCCTATTTATCAAGATTTATCACCTCAGAAGACTACACCAATATTTTCAATGTAATGACTCTTAATCCTTAGAGTGAATACACTGTGATGACCCTATTCGAGTTCAAAAATTAAAGTGGAAGAAATGGGAAAAGTAAAAAAAGAGAAAGAAAAATATGCTTTCTTCTAATAGGTTTAAACTTAAACTGCACTTTTCTGTTAGGTTTTAAGCTTACCCAAGAAATATATGGTGATAAAAAGTGCCTACATTATGGCATAGAGTAGTTATTTAACCAATCTATCAATTTATCATATTTGGTTATACTACTTTTTGTCATAAGCATCATTCTTACTTTTATTTATTTCAAAGATTTAAATATCTTAATTTACTCTCTGAAGCTTCTGCAATCTTTACAGTGACAGAAAAATTGAATATTATTTTATTTTACATGTATGAAAGTCTCTATGTTGCCATAATAATGTTAACATTTATTTCTGTCATACTTCTTTCTAACAAACCATACAGTTTACATAGAAATAACCTCATTTATCTTCATAACACACATAGAGCAGTTAAGAAACTGCTAGCTATTAATGCCATTTTATAAATGAGAAACAAGATACGTCCTCATCACTCAGTCGGAAATAACACTGATTGTATTAAAAGTAGTGTTCAGTCTTTGCTCAGGACCTTAATAGCCCTGAAGTTCACATCGTTTTCAGTTCCACAGATTTTTAGCCACTCCACTCTTTATATCCATCTTTGTCACTTCTAATTACTTTATTTCCAGCCAAAGAAAATAATACTATAAAGATGGGTATCTATGTGTGTATGCATATATATACCTATATGCATATAAATGTGTATATGATATGCAAGATATATATGTAATATTCATATATACACCATAATATTCTGTCATTATCAATAAAAGCTTATTGAACTACAAAAACAATCTATGCTCCAATTATAGTAAAATATTCAATTTTCAGATATTTGATAAGTGATTTATTGAAATATAGCAGATTGAGCCCTGGACTGAGAACCAAAGGGTCACTGCTTCAATTCCCAGTTCACCTTCCCTTTTCCTTCTACAAGGCCCATCATTGTTCAGAAGCATTAACATTTTCATATATATTGCATCTTCCAAGTATATAAAAAGATCCGTTAAAAAAGTATTTACTTTCACATTTTGAACCATCTCTCTTTTTTTTTTTTGGAGAAATTTGGTGTTTGTGACTGTTGTCCTTCATGTTTCTATGAAACTCTCCTTTTTCTATAGAACTTATTATTTTTGTTTCTTTTTATTTTTCTGTCTTAATATTTCACTTATCTTTTGAAACAAAATATTTTTCTTCTTAAACCTTTTTTCTCTATTAATATATACATACATGCAATAAACTTTTTTAAACCTCACCTGAGGATATGTTTATATTGATTTGTGAGACAGAGAAAGAGACATCAGTGTGAGAGAGAAACATCCATCAGCTGCCCAGACAAGGAAACAAACCCACAACCTTTTGTTGTATGGGGTGACGCTCCACCCAGCTGAGCCCCCTAACCAGAGCAATAAACTTTTTAACATTTTTATGTTCATATCTTTGTCCTATTTATTTTATTATCTGGAAAGTAAATAATGATGCTAATAAATGAATGTTAATGTATATTTTTGGAATGAAAACTCAAACTAGAAATACTTAACACCAAAAAGTGTTATTAAAAGGTTAAAAGGCAAAAATTGAAACTTAGCTAACAGGATTTCCTAGGCCTCCCATGCACTTTATTCTACTCTGCGTACCAACATGTATTTGGGTGCATATGGTTTTCAAATCTGTGTTTTGGATGTTGCTACATAGACTAATAACATGAGCCACCTCACATTCACTAAGAGCTTTGGAGGACACTTTTAATGGACATTGGAGGAGGGACCAGTAGTAGAATGAAGGAGAGAGACAAGACTGTTTATAATCATAAAAACTAAGTAAGGAGAAAAGTATGGGAAGAAAAAAAAAAGGAATGAGACATTTTAAAGAGTGCCCTCAAGTCACAAAAACATACCTGAGACTCGTCAGGAAGAACAAAAGGCTAAGCTAAAGTTGTACTAGATGAACTCAGTTCATGATTCTATCCTTTCCTCCAAAAATATTTTATTTCTTGAAGAAAAGTAAAAAAGCAAATTGAGAAATGACCTAGCATTAAGGGAATTATGATGGGAACTCTAGAAAGACGTGTTGAGGCTAGAAGTGAGGGCGTTATTAAAATGGTTGACCATTTTGTTCATTTTGTGGGAGACCCACTATCCCAGGTTAAGAGTGGCAGTGAAGTATACGACAAAGGAAAATTTCATGCTCAAACTTTGAAGTGCAGATGAATGTAAAGTTCAGTTACAGTAAAAATATGTCAAATAAGAAAGCCAGAAATAGGAGAGGATGAGAAAAAAGTTGAAATCCAGAGGTGGTATTGGTGATGTGTGACTCTCATTGAGTAGAAAAAGTGAAAGTAGTTGAGGAATATTAAGGATAAAAAATAAAAAGTTTGATAAATAAATTTAAGGTAACTAAGAATGTGAAGGATGGTGATGAAGGGAGGGAATATATTTTAAAAGTTTGGTCCCTGATAAAAGTTTAGTGAGAAATATTTTTTGATTCTTTCCTGAGTATATGTTTCTTTTTAATTGATTTTAGATAGAAAGGAAGGGAGAGAGAGATTCATATGAGAGTGATACATGGATCGGTTGCCTCCCATACACAGCCCAATGGGAGTAGAACCCACGACCTTTTCGTGTATAGAACAATGCTCCCACCAACTGAACCACCCTGTTAGGATGAGAAATAAAGAGAGAAAAAAATAGATTGCATAGACTTAAATGATTAGCATCATAGAGTAGGTGGAAATTTGAAGATATTTTTTTTATTTTTTTTAAGATTATTTTTTTTTATTTATTTTCAGAGAGAGGAGAAGGGAGGGAGAAAGAGCAATGTATGGTTGCCTCTCACACGGCCCTCATTGGGGACCTGGCCCGCAACCCAGGCATGTGCCCCAACTGGGAATCAAACCGGGTCCCTCTGGTTCCCAGCCCGCGCTCAATCCACTGAGCTACACCAGCCGGGCGAAATTTGAAGATATTTTAATCAAAGTGGCTGTGTGACTGAAGTGAATGTGGGAAAGGTTATGTACCTCCCAGAATTATTGTATTTCTTGAAACCTATACTACATATTTTGGCACTTAATTAATAGTATATTAATGAAAACAAAGTGGTTTTCTTCTAGTAGAGTCTAGGGCCTCCTTTTTTGCATCTATTTATTGTTTGTGATTAGGATATTTGCAGAAAATTTAACCATTTTTATTTTGATTTAAACATTAGTTAAGTCAAGTTTATTTATTTAAACCATATTTTAATGGGGAATATTTTATAAGAATAGTTTTAGTTAGTAGGCCAAATGAGCTTTTCTTGCATTATATTAATATGTGTACATATAACACATAACATTTGTGTGTAATGTTTTTATATGCATGTAGCAAATATAAAATTATGAATATATCATGTGGTTTTTAAAAGATCAGAGAATAACTCTGGCTGGTGTGGCTCAGTTGGTTGGAATGCACTGAAGTTTTAAGAGTTGAGTCCCTGGTCAGACATGTGCGGGAGGCAACCAATCAATGTTTCTCTAACATTCTCTCTCTTTCTCTCTCTCTCTCTCTCCCCTTACCTTCCCTCTGTCTAGAATCAATAAATATATCCTCTGGTGAGGGTTAAAAAATCAAAATAAAAAGACGGAGAATAATCTTTATTGAATAAAATTCCAATGTTTTTTCATATTGAGTTAAATATCAAAACACTCTATAATTTCTTAGAAATCAAAGGTTTTTGTCTTTTAAGTTTCTTTAGGTTTCCGACATTAATTTTTATTTTTTCTTCATAAAACTTGTCTGTAGAAAATCCAGCCTTTTAAAAAAATCTCCACCATCTGAAATAAACTTTCTCTGTTTTTCTGCTTTATTAACTACCTATGTTTAAAAAAAAAAAAAATGAAAACTTCTATTCGTGCCTTTACTTCCTTCCCGATGTCTCCTTATCCTTGTTTCTTTTGCATGATGTTACCAAAATTTAATATTTTCTAATCTTTTTATTTTCTAATAGTCCCACCACTTTTCTGCTTAAAATATCATCAAATACTTACATAATTATCCTATAAGTACTAATACTCAAGGATGCAGTAAGTGGTTCAAATGACTGAGCTTATACCAAGGGATGAGGAATAAAGAAACTGGAGCCCGACTTATTGTCATAAAAAAGAATAATATTTACAAATGTAGATTGTGGCCTCTTAGAGTTCAAATTCAATTTCCTATAATAGCTATCATTTCTAGTAAAATGGGGATGATATTTTTTCCAACAGGGCATCAACGTTGTTCAGCATAATTGGCTCTAGCCTTTTATAGAGCAAAACAATAAAAATAATTATAATGCTGACCTATATTGAGACCTTTGTACTTGGCATCATTTTAAAAACTTTACTTGTATAATAATTCCAAATGCCTTATAAATTCTGGTACCATTACTATTCCCACATTGCAGACAAGGTAATAAAAATACAGAAAAGTTAAATGAATTATCAATGGTCATAGCCAGCCTGTAAAGTGATAGTGCAGGGATTCAAAGCCATTATCTGAATTCAGAGTTTGTGCTCTTAATTATTACACTATACACTTCTCCAATATTGCAGGTCCTGGGCACATAAGAATTAAAACAAATACACACACCTTGCCTTCAGCGGATTAAAGTAGTACATTTCATACCTGTTTATTCCATAAATAATTCAAATTGCTTGCTCTGTGCCTGGAACTTTGCTCATTGTTTGGGATACAACTGAGAACAAGCCAGCCATGTTCCCTGCCCTCAGTCCAGTGGGGTGATGGAAAAAGAAAACAAACAAAAATGACAAACAACATCCTAGTAGATTATGAAGGAAACAAACAAGGGGCCAAAAATTATAAAAGCAAGTGAATGGTATTTAAAATGATGAAAAGAGATTAGGTAACATGGGGAGAGAGTAGGAAAAGAAGAGAAGACCCTAAATTAAATCTTAAGTAGTACATTTGACTATGATTTTTATTTCTCTTGGGTGTAGACCTAGCAGTAGAATTGCTAGATCATATACTAATTATATATTTACCATTTTGAAAACATCCATATTGTTCTCCAAAAAAGCTGCACCATTTTTACATTTCTACAAGCCATATATGAGTGTTCTAATTTCTCCATATATTTGTCAAAACTTATTATCCTTTGTTATTTCTGTCATAATATTGGTTGTGAAATATGATTTTGGTTTGCATTTTTCTGATAGCTAATAATATTGATCATTTTTTCATGTTTTTATCGGCCATTTGTATATCTCATTGGAGAAATATGTATTCAATTCTTATGCCTATTTTTTCCTTGGGTTATTTGTTATTTTATTGTTAAGTTGCGAGAGTTCTATATATATTTTAGATTGAAGTGTATTACCACATTAATGATTTGGAAATATTTTTCTTCCATTTTGTGGATTAGCTTTTTACTTTTTGGTGGTATCTTTTGAAGCACAAAAGTTTTTAATTTCTATGAAGATCAACTTATCTATTTTTTCTTTTATCATTTGTGCTTTTCATGTCATGTCAAAGAAGGCTGTGTCTAACCCAAGTTTATAAAGATTTAGTTCTGCATTTTATTCTAAGAATTTTATAATTTATTTTCTAAACTTAGATCTAATATACATTTTTAGTGTGTGTGTGTGTGTGTGTGTGTGTATGGTATGAAGAAAGAACCCAGTAGTATCCCTTAGCATGTGGCTATATAGTGGTGGTAAACACTTTTTGGAAAGATTAATTTTCCCCATTGAATTTTTCTCATACTCTTGTCAAAAACCAACATACTGTAAACAATATGGTTTATTTTTAGACTATCAGTTCTGTTCCACTGATCTGTATTTCTGTCTTTATGATACTACCACACTGTCTTGATTGCTATCATTTTGTAGTAAGTTTAAAATCAAGAAATATGAGTAATCTAATTTTTCCCCCAAGATTGTTTCAGTGATTTTTGGTCTCTTAAATTTTCATATACATTTTAAGATTAGTTTGTCAATTTCTGGAAAAAAGCCAGATGGATTTTTCATAGCGATTACATTGAATAGTATCTGTTATCTACTTAAATAGACATTAAACAGTTATTAAATATCTATTTATATAGATCATATTAAATATTATCTATTCAAAACTTATTACTGTCTTAGTATTGTTAACTCTTTCAATCCATGAACATTGCTTATCTTTCTATTTTTAAATCTTTAATTTCTTTCAATAATGTTTTATAATTTTCAGTGTACACCTTTAAAATTACATTTTTGCTAAAAGTATTCCTAATTTCATGTTTTATTCTTTTAAATGCTGTTACAAATGGAATTATCTTCTGAATTTTATTTTTGAATTTTTCATTGGATCTGTGTAGAAGTACAACAGAATTTGTATGTTGCTCTTCTACCTTCCAATGTATCTGAAGATTTTATAATTCTAAATTTTCTTGTGAAATGTTAAAAATCTGCCAATGGAGATAGTTTTACTTATTTTCCAATGTGGATGATTTATTTCTTCTTTCCATTTTCTGGCCCAATTTTCCTGACTAAATCTTTAATATAGTGCTGTATGGAATGATAAGAGTGGGCATTCTTGTCTTGTTCCTGGTCTTATAGGGAACAATCTTATTTACTAACCACTAAGTGTGATATAAGCCTTGAGTTTTTCATTGATTCATTTGATCAGTTTGGGGAAATTACCTTCTATTTCTGGTTTGTTGAGAATTTTTATGATGAAAATATTTGGATTTTATCAAATAAACATCTAACTCAACCACGTAAAGTACAGACTCATTGCAATGAGGGGGACTGGATGCAAAAAAGAGCTGTAGATTATCTGACCCAAGAAACAAAGAAGGAAGAAAGGAAGGAAGGAAGGGAGGAGGGAAGGGAGGAAGGGAGGGAGGAAATGAGAAATTTTAGAGAAGGGTAAAGGTTAGGTCAGATGTAACTAATATTTTGTGAGGCTTAAAGTAAACCACAGCCATGTGGACTCTGCAGAATGTAGAGGTCGACATCAGGTCTGGACCGCGAACTGGACCTAGCACCATTTCTCTGGAATCTCGAAGTTAAGATAGATGTGGAATGTTGCATCGAGAAACTTCTTATTTCAAGTTTTAAACAGCAAGCTTTCTGATACTCCTTGGCTTTGGAAAAGAAACCTGTGAATAAGGGATTAGTACACTTTCAACAAGGGAGACCATTATGACACTTCGCAGTTGCAGCATGTTTTGAGATAAATATTATTTCCTGTTAACTTTGCAAGAGGATTTATCTGTGACTTATTCTAGCCAGATGATGTCAATGTTTTGTGCATGTGACTCTGTACCAAGCACACCCTTTACTGCCTTTTCCATTATGTAAGCTCTTACCCTGCCTTTAAAACTCTGTGCAGGCACGAAGGAGCTCTTGTTCCTACTTGATATGTGATTTCTAAGAACTCTTGTGATTATTTGTCAGAGTTTGGTTGGTGTCAATGTGCCAGACTAGTAGATTCAATTTGTTTTAACCCATTGCTGTGAAAACTAGAATACAGCAAATTAGGTAAGCAGTGCTTCTGAGTAATTTGCCTGCCTTGTATCTTTTGATGAACTGACTTTCTCTTTTTACTTCTATCAAAGCACATTAGTAACTCATCCATGCTTAGCCAAACCCAATTAACTTATCAAAGGGATGGTGGAAGGGAAGGGGATTCTTTTACTTTGAAAATGCATGGGGTGAGAATGTGTTTTTTTACTAGCTATCCATCAAAAGTATGGAGTTGCTGAATTAGGACTATTAGAGTTATTTTCTTAATTATGTCTATTCTATATCCTTGAGTTCCAAGAATGTTTACCTTTGTATTGATACATTCTATTCAATATTATAGGACTTATTGACTGGGCAGGTAGATATTTAACTTTAATTTTCAACCTACATGATTATCTGCCAGGATTGGTAATTCAAAATTCCTATTGTACTGTTCACACACATGCACACATGCACCATGCCACATGACCCCACATTGTAGTAAATCATCATAAAATCGACATAAATGTCTTATGTTATCTCAAGGAAAATATTTTTCATGATTTTTAAAATTTGGTATAGGTTTTTACTTAGTGACTTGCTAATGACAAATGCAATTATGAAGGATGAAATAACTTTTTGAGAAGAAATATAATACTGAAATATTTTAAATGTAGCAACAGGTTACCACTAAGTGTACTATCAGTCCGCCATCTATTACAAAAATAAAAGAGGTCGTACCTGGAAAGTGAGATGAATTAGGTACTCTAGTAGCCCTGGACTTGTCAACTATAGGAAAGAAGCATCTGCTTCATTTCAGTGGTGATAACAGAGTGTTCTTTCCCTGATGTGTAGAGAAGAGTTGTCATGAAGAAGATCTGTCGAAGTCAGTTAAAGGGGAAGATATAAAGTGAGGATGGATTAATGATTCTGATTTGCTTGTATTTATTTTAACACTATGCCATTTCTCACTCAATCTGTGAATTATAAAGGAGTGTAATGCTGCTTATACTATTACTAGAGTTCACTTCATTTCTTAATTGATTTGACAGTGCAAAAAACACCATGGGATGGATGATTTATTATTTAATAACTGAAACACCTTTGGTCCTTATTAACCTCTACCTACTTGCCTCAAATAAGAGCACATTATGATTCAGAGAAAAAGAGCTCAACGGGCTTTAGTATGATTGTGTTTTATAATTTTCTTCATTATCTCTGGCCTAAGATTCCATACTAATCACCCATATTATTTATTATAAATTGTTTTGTTGACTGTGTGAGAGGAAGCTACTCAATGTAAATTACAGTTTATATAATTCACCTGCAGTCAGATATTTTAAAACTAATGAACAATTGGTTTGGTTCCAACCTGCTATAGATTGATAGTAGTCCAAAATGCTGTGAACCCATCTCTAAATAGTGGTGTTAAAGAATGTAGGCTTTTGGAAGTGATGGATCTGCATTAAAAATGTTGCTTTAACATAATCAGTTCTCTGACCATAGGTTTTAGTTTCCTTCTTAGGAAAGAGGAACAATAAAACCAAGTTCACAGGATAGATTTACACATAAAGTGATGTATGCAGACTGATTAACACAGTGTCTAGCAGAAAGTGCTCCAGAAATGGTAGCTACTAATTTTTATAAGTGGATTTTTGTCTATTGCATGTAGAAAAAATACATAAATGACAAAAATGTAGTTACATTAAATCAACATGGATCAAATGGCTTTAATATTGTTTTTCATTCCCACTAAAGCCTATTGACCCCCAAACTAAATATTTACCTATTTTAAACCTGAAAACAACCCTTTTCATCCAGTTATTTTCAGAAGAGCTGAATAATTCCTTTCAGAGTGCCCTTGAGAGAAAAAAGGACAGAAAGCCTCTGTCTGCTAAAAGTTAATTTCTCAGTATAACTGCCAAAGCTATCCATATTGTTTTCTCAAATTTTACATGCTAAGGGTAATAACTCTGAGGAAAACAGAAACATGAAGAGAAAAAGTATAATTTTTCATACTTAAAGATATACTCAAGCACCTCTATGGAAAAATAAAACAGCTACCCTATATTATCCTAGAGATTGGGAACCCAATTTTAAGAAATAACAACTCTTGTTTTTCACATTGTCACTTTTATTTATTGGAATCTATGCACTACCATTTATCTTCCTCTAACGACATTTAAAGCATGCCTTAATAGGCAATTCATTTCATTTTCTTTTGTTTTTAGATCATATTATTTGAATTGAATCAAAAATGTTCCTGTATTAATTTATTAAATTGTACTTTACCACTGAATGTTGCAAGTGTGGTTAGACTTTGGCTTCTTGATACTATTGAAATTTTTGATATGTTTGCTTTTCCTTGAAATCTTCAGATGTAATATTAAGAAAACTTATTATGATTATACCTAAATGGTATCTCTGCTATGTGATTTTCAACAGTATCTTAAATTGTTGCACACTGGATAATTTTTGAAAATTAATGCTCAAGATACAAAAATAAAATCCACCATTTTTCTAAATAGAAGGCAATTACTTAATTGAGTTTCTATTTTTTTTAATGAGAAGATTCAGTCTTTAAAGATAAGTTTTTAAAAAAACTGTTCCAATGAGCAATTCAGTTTTGCTGTGTATACTCAGCTGTCAATTACACATATCACAATTATTATATTTTATTTTTGAGAGGTTGTGAAGAAATCATTAGTGCAATAACAGATATGTGTATATATTTTAACTGCTTTTTTTCCGTCCAGAGGCTCAGTATTTTGTAGATAAAAGTGTAAATGTACTCTTTCTTCTTTCAGATGTGGGTTCTGTCGAAGGCCTTGCGTATCACAGAGCCTGGGATACACTGTACTGGACCAGCTCTACTACCTCATCCATCACCAGACACACAGTGGACCAGACTCGGCCTGGAGCATTTGACAGGGAGGCCGTCATAACCATGTCGGAGGATGACCACCCACATGTGCTAGCCCTGGATGAGTGCCAAAAGTAAAAAAAATAACACAAAACAACACTGAATTTTTATTTTTTCATTATAATTATAATTCAAAAACTATCCATCCAAGTTATATTAATGTTAAAATGAATTAACTTTAAAGTGAAAGGTTTCCTTTGAAGTTCTCTTTTCCCTATTCATAGAACTAGTTGTAAATATGAATAATGAAAGTCGGATTCTTTGAGTGCCAGGTATAACCTCTATGAGAAATCCAGTTCAAAGGGGAAACAGAGGCAGTACTGTGTTGGAAAAGGTTTATGAAGAAGACATTAGGGCATAGCTGTTTGAAATTATAAATCTGAAATAAAGACTACTAATATAATTGAAAACTAAAGGGTGTTTCTTTAATTAAATTTAGTAATTTTAGCAACTGGGGACCTCTTTAATTAAAATACTGAGAAAACAAACAGTAACAACAACTATTGTGTGCATCTATGCTTTCAACATTAGATACTAGACAACAGTTTACATAGCCCTATCTGTCTGATGATATAATGGCACTTAAAATAACACTAATAACGAATCCATAGCAAGATAAAATGCTCAGGCTCTACTATGGAGCAATGGACCAAATACAAAACAAAACAAATTAGAAAAGCATTGTGTTTTCGGGAACTGCCATAAAGAAAGCAATTAAGTGAAAAGTGAAGAACAATGCTTGGGTTAAGTAGAAAAAAAAAATACATACCCATGGAGTTCCATTCTCATACCATATGGTAAGATATTTGTTAACTACTAGAAAATTCTTTATCCTTAAATGAAACACATAAACAAAAATCAGATCAATCTGACTTTCACTGAGCAGAAATAGAAGAGCTCCTTTTAGGCGTAGTGAAGAAAAATTAAAGAATACAAGACAATGACCATTATACACTGACCCTGACTACTTGCGAGAAGAACTACCTGAAGTACTCACTGTGAGTAACTAAATCTGGATACCCTTCTAGAGCTGGAAATGAGTTTAGACTTAATTCACTTAATTTAATGTCTTCAACTTGTAAATAAAGGCTCTGAGGGTTGAGAGATGAAGGCTGAGAGAAGGAGGACTTCTCACAGCCCTGGTGACTTTTCAGACGTACACGGGCCTTCCAGTCCCTGAGGCAGAGCCGGTAGTACTCACATTGGCCCTACCACTCTACAGCTTGTACCAGAAATCAGAGCCATTGGTCCTGATGGTTCACCTGAAGTATTTTAGGATAATAACAAATGTCCTACAGTTCATCTTAGAAATTTATAAGACAGTTTTGAAATAAACATGAGAGAGATCTCTGATTATACTGTATATATAATTAGTTTTAGTGGAAAATGCTTTATCTTATAATTATGTATTACAAACCTTAAAAGTTACATTTTTTTAAAGATTTTTTTATTTTTATTTTTATTTTTTTTTAGAGAGAAGGGAAGGGAGGGAGAAAGAGAGTGAGAGAAACAGCAATGTATGGTTGCCTCTCACATGGCCCTCATGGGGACCTTGCCCGCAACCCAGGCATGTGTCCTGACTGGGAATCGAACCGGGACCACTTGGTTCCCAGCCCGCACTCAATCCACTGAGCTACACCAGCCAGGGCTACATTTTCTTTTTTCATATGCTAAGGTTTCAATTAGAATTAAACACACCAAACATTTTAATCAGAAATCATATGTAATTCAAGTTTAAAGTATGAAAAATACGTTTCATCATTTTACACATCAATATACCTACATATCACTTTAGTAGTTGATTAACTGAAAATTTAAAATATTCTAATGAAAAAATATACTAACCAACAAAATAGAAACACACTCATAGATACAGAGAACAGATTGAAAGCTATCAGCAGGGTAAGGGCTGGGTAAAAATGTGAAAATATTAAGCAAAAAACAAAGCAAAATAAACAAACAACAACAACAACAAAAAAAACACCTCATAGACACAAACAACAGTGTGGTGACTACCAGAGGAAGAGTGGGTTGGGGGAGGTAGAAGAAGGTAAAGGGGGGAATAAACGGTGACGAAGTTAGACTTGCCTTTGGGTTTTAAACATAAGATATGAGATACAGTTGGTGTATTATAGAATTGTACGCTTGAACCTTACGTAATTGTATTAACAAATGTCACCCCAATAAATTAAAAAATTTTTAAATCTAGAAAATATCCAAAACAAAAAAAGAATAAAGTTCAAGTTTTCAGATAAAATAAAATCTTAAATTTTAGATGAAAGTTAGGCTACTTGAGTTCAAAACTTGGCTCAGTTACTATAACTTTAATTATTTAATCCCCCTGGCCTCTGTTTCCTCATCTGTGAAATGACAGGTAAGATTAAAATTATGCTAATGATCAGAAATGCAATAATTTGAAAGCCAGCAATTTAGGAAAATATTGCAAATACATTGTTTATATTTAATACCACATATTTATATGTATAACTTTTAAAATGTTTTAACTAAAATTTTCATTTTAAAAGTCACAATTATGGATAAAACAACCACGTAATTCAAGAAAGTGGAATTCTTTTCTTTTTAATGTACTGGTTTCTAAAACAAAATATTTTTGGCTTTTGTGTACTTGGAACACTTATATGTTCCACAGAATAGATAAAATGCTATAAATTATTTTGGCAAAGATCATAGATGACCTAGCTTTCTTTTATTGGTGAGGATTATTTTTAAATCAGTAAGTAAAAAGAGTTTTATTTTGAACTTAAATATTACCTAGTAATATTTTTTCACATAATACTAAAAAAATACATATTGAATAATTATTTTGGCTATAATCTTGCATTGCCTTTAAATGATTACATATAGAAATGATATATGCAGTATTACTGTAAATATGAAATATTATTTTAAAGTTTTTCTTTGTTAATATTTATTAAGCATATTTTTCAAATATTTAAAGCAGATTTTCAACCTCTCTACCTTCCTCCTACTTTTTCTTCTTTCTTTCCTTTCCTTTTTTCTTTTATTTCCCTTCCTCTCTCCCTTTCACCCTCCTTCCTTCCCTCCCTCCCTCCCTTTCTCTCTCCCTTCCTTCCTTTCTTCTATCCTCAACAGCAACTCTTGGTCTTCTAATACATTCTTAGAGACAGTCCTAGAAATGAAAAAAATGAAAAACAGAGCTGTTTCAGTAAAAATAGTAATTAGAGAATGAAACCCTGCAGCCTATCCACCACTCTTCTAGTTACCTCTAAGGTCTTCTTTGGAATTCTAGGACTTCCTCAAAGAATGGCTTGACACAAAATATATATAACCAGTGACATTGAAATAAAGAACAAACTGACAGTAAACAGAGGGGAGGGAGGAGAACGATAATGAGGGAAAGAAGCAGAAGGGTCATCCAGGAACATGTATAAAGGACCCATGGGCAAAGCCAAAGTAATGAGGGTGGGCGGTGGGAGTAGGTGGGGTGTGGGAAAGTGGTGGCAGAAAAACAGAGACAGCTCTACTTGAACAATAATTAAAAAATAAATGAAAATATTTCAAAAAATAATAGCTTGACAAACACTGAGGTAAAGCCATCTATAAAATATTTAAGTAACAAATATTATGTTTAAGGATTTGAGAATAGCCACTGGAATTCCAGAAATAGCATTGTATTTTATAGAAAAATCATACTGAGAGAATAGAGATAAAAGATATTAAATAAATATAGGAATTTAGTAATTGTATTTCTCTAAACCATATAAAAGGATGATGCAGAATTTAAAAAGCAAACCTGGAAAGAGGGTCATTTTGATCTTCAACATTGAAGAAAATAAATAGGTTAAGAATGATGTCCAAAATGGTCATATTGTACATATTGAAAAAGATAATAATAGGTTAATATTTGCAGTTCGTAGAAAATTTAAGATGACTGTTTGTACTCAAGTATAATAAATCCTCACTATTTGGTAAAGTGACTCAATTTAATTAAATTACTATTTGAAAGAATGAACAGGATAATTGATTTTCAGAAATAGTTTCCAGGTTTCATTTTAGAAACTGGGAAATTTACATGTAAATATAATATATATTTACATGTAAATATAATATATATTATATATATATATATATAAACACTTTATTACCTAGACTTCCTTAAGGATAGAGGATATAAGAAATAATGTTGTTTCTTTTTAAACAGCTTGACATTGCCATGTTTCTACTGTTTTTAATGTTAATGAAATTTTAATTTATTTTCACAATTTTTATTTTAATTAGTTTAATGTTTTGGACCAACTGGAATGAACAGCATCCAAGTATCATGAGATCAACCCTGACTGGGAAAAATGCTCAAGTGGTGATCAGTTCAGACATACTCACTCCAAATGGACTCACCATTGACTACCGTGCAGAGAAACTGTACTTCTCAGATGGCAGCTTAGGAAAAATTGAAAGGTGTGAATATGATGGATCCCAGCGACATGTAAGTTGAGAATTTCTTAAATATACATGTGAACATGATGTATTTGAAAAATATATGCTTTATTTTTTCCTACAATATTCATATGAAAGAATGTCAAAAGACGTTGCTTGAACCAATTCAACTAGATAATATATTCAGTGAAAAAGAAAACTGTGGATAACTTGAAAACTTTCTTCAAGTGCATTTGCTACCATGGAGACAGTTTGACTCATACAAACTTTATCTCTACAAAGAATAATTGATTTTTCCTGGTTATTAGTTGAATTGCTAATTAATGGAATTGTTAGAGTGATTTGCATAAGCTTCATCATTATTTATATATTTTTTGAAGTGTGAAATAGAGTTGGTCATTTACCCTAGGCTGAAAGAACATTAGGCAAGAATGAAATGATCTTCTGTTTGTGTTTGGATCCTCAAAGCAACCTAAGCTTTGAAAAGAGAACGATAGGATTCCTTTCACAGGCCCATTCTCTGCCTCCTTTCTTTGAGTCCAAATGAAATGTTAGTGGAAGAGTCTCTGCGCTGCCCCTAAAGGATCCTTACAGTAGATACTGGGTCTGTAGAACAGTAAAAATCTAGTGCCCTCCCCTTATCTTAAGAAGACAGTAGCCCTTAGCAACTGAAAAACTCAGTTCAGGAGAGTAAGTCTGGGTAGATACTCCACAGGAGAAATCTTTAGCCCGGTGCCCAGCCCCAGTGCATGCTGAAGGGCAAAATGATGCAGAGGCTCTTCCCTCCTCCACTGTATTTCTCGAAGGGTCAGATGGTATATATATGAACCTTCATAGGACATATTTTCTCTATCACAACTACAGTGCCTCATAGTGCTAAAGCAGACATGCAGAATACATAAATGAATAAGTATGTGAGTATTTCAATAAAACTTCATATACAGAAACGGACAACCAAGCAACAGGTCATAGTTTGCTAACACTTAATCTACATCTTTAAGCACACTGTTTAATTCAATTGATTATACACCTATACATGTATAAATATATTATCTATATATAATATACTTATGCATATATACTTATTATATTACATAGGGACATATAGATATCCTAGAGCAACTAAATGTATGTATACATATGGATAAATAGATACATAGATAGACAGATGTGTGTGTGTGTATTTGTGAGTTCTTGAAGAAGGAGGAAGTGCATTCATTTACATTACAGTACAGGCACCTTGTTATTTTGGAGAACTGCTGTGAGTAGTACTGATGGAGGACAGCTGTATGCTTAAGGAATATTGAAATAATAGGCTGAGACCTGATAAGTTTAGTTTGTACTAAAAACCATTACTCTAATCCAATAATTCTAAATTTCTTGGTCTGTCTTTTCTAATTAGATATCATGTAACCTTATGCAAATTATTTAATGTTTATAAATTTTAGTTTTCCAACGTGCAATTACCTACATTTCATGGTTATTATGAGTATGTACTGTGAAAGTATGTGTCTGAAAATAAGTAAAGACGTTCTAAATGAAGCTAGTGAATACTACTTTTGAGAAGACAATCAGGTAATCATTATCCTGGGCATGGCATTATTTTCTAGCATGTCCTGATAGAGGTAATACTTCTATGGCTCCTCGTAACAAGCCTACATCCACTTCAACGTATTTTGGGGGACTTTACATTTATTTTATTTCATTCCTTTAAAGAAGACATTTTATTGAGGAGACTGTTCTTTCCCCATTGTATATTCTTGATTTTTTTAAATTTTCACATTTTTTGTTGTTCAAGTACAGTTGTTTCCATTCTCCCCCCACTACTTGCCCCCACTCCAGCCATCCCCACTTCCCACAGTTGATCCTACCCTCCTATGGTTTTTTCCATGTGTTCTTCATACATGTTCCTGAAAACCTTTTTCCCCCCATTATCCCCTCCTACCTCCCCTCTGGTTACTATCAGTTTGTTCTTAATTTCAATGTCTCTGGTTATATTTTGCTTGCTTGTTTATTTTATTGATTAGTTTCCACTTATAGGTGGAATCATGTGGTATTTATCTTTTACCGCCTGGCATATTTCACTTAGCATAATATTCTCCAGATCCATCCATGCTGTTGCAAAGGGTAGGAGCTCCTTTTTTTCTGCTGCGTAGTATTCCATCGTGTAAATGTACCATAGATTTTTGATCCACTCATTTACTGATGGGCACTTAGGTTGCTTCCAGCACTTGGCTATTGTAAATTGTGCTGCTATGAACTTTGGGGTACATAGATCCTTTTGAATTGGTGTTTCAGGGTTCTTGGGGTATAATCCTGGCATTTGAATTGCCAGGAGAAAAGGCAGTTCTATTTTTAGTTTTCTGAGGAAATTCTATACTGTTTTCCACAGCGGCCGCACCAGTCTGCATTCCCACCAACAATGCACTAGGGTTCCCTTTTCTTCACGTCTTCTCCAACACTTGTTTGCTGATTTGTTTACAATGGCCATTCTGACCGGCATGAGGTGGTATCTCATTGTGATTTTAATTTGCATCTCTCTGATGGCTAGTGATGCTGAGCATCCTTCCATACGTCTCTGGGTTCTCTGTATGTCCTCCTTGGAGAAGTGTCTGTTCAAGTCCTTTGCCCATTTTTTAATTGGGTTGTTTATCTTCCTGGAGTGGAGTCATGTGAGTTTTTAATATATTTTGGAGATCAAACCCTTGTCCAAGGTATCATTGGCAAATATATTTTTCTATACAGTTGGTTCTCTTTTTATTTTAATGCTATTTTCTTTAGCCATGCAGAAGCTTTTTATTTTGAGGAAGTCCCACTTGTTTCTTTCCTTTATGTCCCTTGCTCTAGGGGGCATATTGGTGAACATATTGCTGTGTTCAATATCTGAGATTTCCCTGCCTATGTTCTCCTCTAGGACTTTTATGTTGTCACCACTTCAACTTATTTTTATTTACCTGCCTTTCTTTTCCCCTCCATCTATTCTTGAGTATGGCCATTATACTTACTACTGGTGGTCCAGTAATCAGTTATTGCGAACATAATTTAAAGGATTTTTGATATTAAAAAATAAGCCTACATATAATTCTAATCCATTTTCCATCCTTGTCTAAAGCAGGATACTTTTGGCTGTCTATAGTTAAAAGTACTACAGTATACATTTGAAGTTGCTAAAAGAGTATATTTTAAAAGTTCTCACCAGCAAAAGAAAATAAAAACTGTCTGAGGTGCAGTTTATACACATTTTACAGTATACACTCTTTCAAAATCGTTACGCTGTGCACTTTAAATTTATATAGTGTTATATGTCAATTATATTTCAATAAACCTAGAAACATTTCTGTACTATAGAGATGCAAATGTCGAGGAGAGAACATGACTTTAAAGGTTATGATTTTATTTCCCCATAGGACATTTACCAATTTTACCTTGAACTTAGAACTGCATAATCTTTTTCCCCTACTTCTCCAATAAATCAGCTTTACCATCAAGAAAATTAAATCTGGTTAGAACTTAAAATTGGGAAAGTATTTTTAAGTTTATTACATTCTTAATACCTCTAGATTTCTTCATGTTTATTGCCATATGAGTTCTAAATAAAAATATACTATTTTTCTTTAAAACAATCAATTTTTTTAAAATGTTAAACACTTTTACAAAATTTTATTTACATTTCTTATTTATTGTTTTAGAGAATTTGCTCGCTATTCTTTTTTTTTTTGAGACTTCTACTTACTAATCATACTTGCTAACAGTCATTGACTAGGTGCTCTAGATACTGTACTAAGCACTTCATATTTCATTTTATTTTCATAGCACTCCTTAGTAGCAGGAATTTTTATGATGATTTTAATGTCACAATGAAGAAAACGATGATGATGCACAATTTAGTTTAGGCGCCCAGGAGCACCTAAGCCAAACACATGGCCAAAACACAATTTTATCACTGGTAGTCTCCTTTCCCCAACTGTCTTATCCTTGGAAGCATTTTCATTTAGAAAAGCAGACCCAACTAAGTGTGCATGTATGGCCACTTCTACAAGCCTTGTAACCAATGATAAATTTATTGTCTTCTTATTACTCATTTATTTAATGCTACAATATATATCCTTTGCACAAGTGAATATTTTAATTTATTGCTGGATATTAGAATATGCCTAATAGAATCTTAGGTTCTACTGATTTACTTAAAAAACTAAGTAGATTTGCTCCTTTAACAAGTAGGATCCACAGCTTGTCACCACAGATCACGGTATTTTGACACGTATTACAAGACCCTCAGTGACTGAAGAAGAAGAAAACAAGATCTAGCTCTGAGTGACACATCACCCCCTTTATAACAGTATTCTAATAAACATATAGAATTTCTGCATATTCTTAAAAGTACTCCTTACATATCTCCTCTCTATTATGCTAAGTTAATTATTTGGAGGCTGCTTCAAAAGAAAAAGATCAGCATTTTACTCCACCAACTTTGCAAGAACATTTTCACTGCCTTTTCTCGAAAACTATTTAATAGCTTCTCCAAAGGTTTAGACCTAACATCTCTTCCATGGCTTGTATTATAAAAGGATTTTCCTATTGCTTTCAGTATTTCTTTCACCTTTGTATTTTGTTCCCCTTATTTCATTACACTTATTAAATGAAAATTGTATACTTATTAAATGAAAAATCTTGTAATTAGGAAAAAATAAATGTTTACCCATTACACAAATTGGAAATTAATATTTATTAAATATGTAATCTAATTTTGTTAAAGATAAGATTACAAAGTAGCTACTATATTAGGAAGTTGAATGTTTATATACTCTTTTAAAATTCTACTTTTAGTGGAATACTGAATTCTAGCCTCACTTTGGATGTTGACTGCTTATGTGAATATTACTAAGTATGGTCACGTCCCTCTGCCCCAGTAATCGGGCTTTTAGTTAGGATGCATCGGAATAGTTTGACTACAGAGACCATATGGCTATAATACAATGAAGATTTCAAGGTTGTATAGTCTCTAGTAGCTCTGTTTCTTTCTGCCTTTGAAAAACAAAAATTTTGTACAATTGTGCTCTAATAAAGTAGATACAATTTTTCTTTAATGAAGAGTACACTGAATAATTTAAAAATTCTATTTTATGTGAAGACCTTGGACAAGAAAAAAATGTGTTCTTTAAATATAAAGTCTTGATATAACACTGTTTTCATTTGTGTCTTCTCTATTTTAATACATGTGAGGTAAACCAGATACAGACAATTAAGTATTTTCTATTATTACATCTACCTTAGTTTCATAAAAATTATTATTATAAAGAAAATTAAAACTTTAGGCCAATGCCAAAAGGTTTAGTAGGTCATTTACAAAATTATCCATTCCACCAATCCTTTCTCAAATAAAGCAATGAAAACCCCCAAATAATATTACTTTCTCATAATCATTTCTTTCAAGAGAGTTTTTTTCAGGTCTATGCAACAAATTCCATACTTGAAAGATGAATTGAACAATGTTGTCCTGTAATATAAGTAGAGGTAGTCTGATCTCGATGAACACTGCATTGTGGGTGGATTTCCTTCCTTCCTTCCTTCCTTCCTTCCTTCCGTACATAAAGAGTGTTGAGGTCCAAGGCAAATCTATATACTAGCACATCAAACTGATAACACTGCTCAAAAAAAGTCCCATTTATTAAAAAGCACCCTATGTATGAATTTATGGCCTTGAATAATACAGATTGAAGATAAACAATAATAATTCTGTCTTGAATATAACCGTTGAGTTCAAACAGAAGATACTTTTTCTTTTTAAATGCACAATAACTTCCACTAATTTTTGCAAAATTTAGAACATTGTTTGTGTTGCATATAGCTGTTATTTATGTTTATATGTAAAGGGGCAGTTTTCCCCTAACATTTTGACAGATAATTCTTTAGTCACAATCTGAATATTTTATTTTTTTACTTCACTTGAGGTACCTGATAAGACAAGTTATTCTAGTTTAAGCATGATTTTTTTAAACAACATCTATTTCCTTGTGAATTGTGTCTTTAGATCTCAATCCAAGCTTCTGAATAAACTGAAACAAATTAGCATTTTTTTTCTCTCTCTCTCTGAGACAGTGCTTCAAATACTGGGTGAAAGTTATCTTTTTTCAGGGTGGACAGGACCTACTTTTATTGAGTTAATTTACTATATAGAATACTTTTTTTACACAAAAGGTATGATACAAGTCTTCAGTAAAATTAAAGAAACAATTTGGATCTCTTTTTTCTATAGATATCACATGGATTCAGGAGTAGAATTAACCTTTATAAAAAAGGGATGTTCTCTATGTTTTTATTCCTTTTAATAATAGCATGGTCCAAGAAAATCACTCAGTTAAATGATCCCGTTTGTCATAGATCAGAGATTTTCAACCACACACTGGAAGAAGTTTTTAAACACACAACACCTGACTATTTGGTCAGGGGCACGACCTCTTTTCTCTTAGGCTGTCAAATAAAACAATGACAACAGTTGATACCATAATAGCCATCTGATGTGAATGAATCAAAATTATACCTTTTTTTTTTTGTCAGAGAGGGTAAAATTATATTTTTTGGTGTGCCGTGGAATTTTAGTAATTATTTTATGTGTGCCATGCAATGAGAAAGGTTAAAAATCACTGATGCAGATAGAGCTGATCATTTTAATTCAAAAATGCAAAGGAACACTGACCTACTTCTTTCATGGTTGAAGATATAACCTATCTTTAAGTAGTATGCAAAACTCATCTTGTCTTCTCTTCAATCCTGTGTTCTCTGTCTTTATTATGTTTATAGGATAAATGCAAGTCTGTGGGTTCAAAGTTATCTCATGATAACTTTGATCCGGATTCCATGGCTGCTGTTCTCCATTGTCAGTACCGTGCATTTCCCACTAACTTATATACTCTAGATCAGCCACTGTTTCCTGTACTTTAGTCATGATTTGACCACTAGAACATAAGTTATATTTGTTCCTGACTTTCATTTTTAATTGATCTGAATTTCTGAATACTTATTATACTTTCATTTGCCTATTTTAGTGATCAATTAGTTGTTTCTATAATCCATTACTAAGATAACCAGGAAACTTTTGAGAGTGCAATTGAGAAGGTAGGTCAAACTTTTGCTATTTTCAGGAAAGATTAAAGATGAAATCTGACTTATGGTTAAAGATATAAAAAGAAGAAATTTCTCTTGGAATAAAAAATACCATTTATTTTGAGAAAATGTTTGGGAAATATGAAAAATATTATCGAAATTGTTATCTTATGACTATTGACAAGTGGACCAATCTTACCAATATCCTATATATTCAGGACTTTGCACTTCATATTAATAACTTTTTAATTAACTTGTATATACAAAAGCATAGCCTATATCAATTCTTAATTTGATTTGTGCCTGTCTAGTTGAGTTGAAGAGCTGGGAATCATAGAATGCATTTTGGATAATGTTTTTTCTAATTTCTTATAGAAGGTAAAAGCTTCCCATCTGAAAAATTCACATGGATCCAGTTGAATTAATTCTAGTTTTCCATTGATTTATCTGTTTGAGGCCTGTGTGTATGTGTGTGTGTGTATCCTATTATTCTCATCCCCCCATCCTATTTTGTTCACCTTGGGCAGCCATTCTAAAGTGATATATATATATCTATTTAATTCATACATATTTTCAAAAAGGTTGGTGAATCAACATAATGAATTTTATTTTTCCGTTTGGGAATGTATTCTACAAGGCACTGTAAAAACGTGTAAAGCCACAGAGTTAAAAAGAATGATATTTAGGAAGCAAAACATAGTTTCGAAAGCTTAAATAGTCCATGAAAAACCTTGAGTACTATGACATATAAGAAGAAATGTCCTATTATTCAACTTATAAAGTACTGCAGTAATGCAGTATAAAGGAGTATCCAGAGAACTAATAATTATAGAAAAGAACAGTTTGTTTTCATAGTTGTATATTTTACAACGTTTGATGAAGCAGAGAGTAGTAGAGAATAATTCTAGGAATAGAGAGATCAAATATGTGCAGGGGGGTTGACAGACTGGAAAGAAGCTAGACATTACAAGCTGAAACATTTGAGGATGTATCTTTAAAGAAAAGGAAGCAATTTATATATAAGTTACTTGATAAAGTTTGGAGAGGTTTTGTGAATGTATTGTAAGCCCATAAACTCAGTACAATGCTATTGTGTCCCAAAGTGTGTGTGGACAGGGCATCTTCACTGGACTGTCCAGAGGGGTTAAATTGTATGCAAGCACATTGTTGCAACTATGGTCGGAATAAAGTCTGGTAGGCATAATTACTGCATCACATCTTAAAGACTTTAATGTGCTCATGAACCCTATAAATGTAAACAAGACCACAGCTTTGTTCTTATCAGAAAACCACCTTTTAAACATTGCATGCTATGGACTTTAAGTGTTTATAGAGATCTGAAAAAATGGATATACTACTTACAAGTCACTTAGTTTATTATAGAAACATTACGAAATCCATTACTAATAAGTAGATCAAATATCAAAAACAAAAACATACAACAATGTGTTTTTAAAAATATATTTTACTTTTCTTTTGTAGTTCCTGTTAAGTATAGCTTAATAAGTCTATTCCTAGGGTTCTTTTCTGTTAAACTCAGTTTGGTTTTACTTTTCTATTTTATCTTAAAATAAGGTCATAATGAAATATAATTGTACACAATCTAAATCTGATCTGTATTAATAAAAATATAATAAATGTTTTTTTCTAATTTAAATACTGCATTAGTTTGTGTAGTGGTCCTATCTGTAAATTTATTGAGGAAAGCTTTCTTTGTTTAGAGTATTTGTTGAATACTCTGGGGTGATCTATTTATTAGGGGGAAACAGACAATAATTTCATTCTATTTTATTTTTATTTCTGCTCTGTGTCTGTCATTCCTGTTGTTCCAGTGGCTGGAACTACAGCATGTTGACAGGGGCGAAGACAAAGTGACTGTAGCCTTTCTCTCTGCAGTTACCTTGTGAGCGTTAATCATTTCTTGGAAGGAATCTGCTGTCTGAGTGACACAAAAGTCTTCCAAAAGAGATGTTGTTTATGTTCCTAGAAACTGCAATTGCTGATGTGTCTTACTTCTGACATTCTTTTAGAAACTGTCCAAAGTTTTTTGTTTTTTTTTTTTCCAAGAGTATATATTCCCAGGCAGAAATACTAATTCCTCAAACTTATCTGTAAGAATGAGAAGGAAACAGTATTATCTGTCTCCTAGATAAACACATTCTGATGACATGAATTCTTTTGAGTAACAATCAGAAAAGAAGTTTGCTTGTTTCTTGACTAGTTTTAAATATAAGTAAGATCAACCACAGGATATTTGATATTCTACTTTTTATGGCACCAAATATTTTCTTGCTACTTATGGAATCAATTACTTCATTTGATAAATTAATCAAAAATCTATGCATCTATGTATCTGTTCAATCAACATTTATCTATGCTATTATTTTTTGATAATATACTTTTACTTATGCTGTAAAACCTACAGGGCCTCAACTCTGAAACTCGTAGATTAGGTGTGAGGCCCAGAATAGTAAATTTTATGACAACGTAAGTTTGAATTACTTAGACAAGTCAAAATCATATCCTATACACAAAGAAAAGGCATTGTGATTTTCATTTTAGAAAATGTAAAACACTTGAATTTAAAAATGTAATTTTTTTTTTTAATTTAAAATCAACATCAGTCCTGGCTGGTGTGGCTTAGTCGATTGAGTGCTGGCCTGCGAACCAAAGGGTCGCTGGTTCAATTCCCAGTCAGGGCACATGCCTAGGTTTTAGGCCAGGTCCCCAGTTGGGGGGCATGTGATAGGCAGCCACACACTGATGTTTCTCTTCCTCTCTTTCTCCCTCATTTGCAATCTGTCTAAAAATAAAATAAATAAAATCTTTTAAAAAATCAACATCAGCATGAACAGTCCCTAAAAGTTGATTGAACCAGAATTTTTGCATCATTAACTAGACTAATCCAATATTATGTCACAGATTAGGAAATTGAAGCACAAAAAGCCCACATTAATGTCTAATGTTCTATGTC
This sequence comes from Micronycteris hirsuta, assembly GCA_004026765.1. NCBI lineage: Eukaryota > Metazoa > Chordata > Mammalia > Chiroptera > Phyllostomidae > Micronycteris > Micronycteris hirsuta. The sequence continues at coordinate 31,318 of PVJI01019057.1, forward strand.
TAATATCTAATGCCAATTATAGGTCCCAACTCTATTAGAGTCAATGTCCCCTTTATTCAATAAAATATTTTGTAATATCCTCATTCTTATTAAAATAAAAATGTCATTATATCTATCTTTGTAAATTTTCAAAATTCAATTTAATACCCAAATTATAATAAAATAAATATATAAAATAATTTATAATACAAATTGGATATGCTCCAATATGTAAATACAAAAAATTTGGGAGAAGACATTAGGAATTAATCCAGTGTTTTCTCTTATACACAGAGTCATCACAAATGTGATAGCTCTGAGGGCAGGCTCATATCAGGTGTGTTGTACTGGATAGTCAAATGCTGACAGTAGTGCTGTCTTGGGTGATGTGAACACCAAAATTAGTAATAAGTTCTTCATAATGTTCTGAACAAAATTAAGTTATTCCTCAACTTACTATGTAAAAGTTGCATTCCCACAAAAACAAGAACTGTATAGTAAACCTATGTAAAACTATTTCTGTGCCTATATATGAATTAATCTCTAGATTTAGAGAATTATAAATAG